>PVIJ01004242.1:0-120762 GCA_004024925.1 Scalopus aquaticus | reverse complement strand
TAAAAGATTTATTTATTTATACATACAAGCTGGGGTACAGGCCAGAGGCGCGGGGCGGCGAGAGGGTTCACCAGAAACAGAGTGGGGAGCAGAACAGACAGATCAGAAATACACTGCTGAGGGGAGCAGTGGGCGAGGCAGGAGAGGTCTGCCGCACCATGTGGGATTCTCCCTGGCTGGGCTTCGAACTCGCATTGCGAGCTGCCGACAGCTCCACAGCGCAGCGCTCAACCGCTGCACCGCCAGGGAGGCCCCTATACAACATTTTATTATTAGGTTATCTTGGACTTTTAGAACTATATCTTTCAGAATTGTATTATACCTAAGAGATAATTTTTGTATTTATTTCATGTACAATTTTTAATTTAATTTTGTTTTGATTTAATAACACATGCTATTATTAAATATTCAAGCAATGGAAACTGAGTATACTGTTTACTCTATAATCCAGTTTTGCTTGCTAGAAATGAAAACTGTCAATAGTTTGCTATTTAATATAATCAGTATCCCAGAAATATACAAGTGTAAAGGAATATATGTGGGCACATACATATATAGGTGTGTGGACATGCCATATATAATCATTACTCTTAGCAATATAGACAACACACCATAGACACTGTTCCATACTTTAGTTTTTCTTTTCTGCTGAACGTATATTTTAGAGAGTTTTTGGCATGAGCACATATAGAGTAATGCCATAGACATCAATATATTATTTTATTTTGTTTTGGCACCATGACTCATGAACAACATTCCCATTTATGGACATATAAGTTATCTTCATTTTATCTTATATTACCTTAACCAATTATACCTCTAGGACTATGCATTTTTTTCCCTGGAGTTCATTATATATAATTATAGAATTAATCAAAATCTGTCTTCAAATAGTATATATCACCAAGGAGATTGTCTTCTCAAATTTTAAAACAATGTCTTTACCCCGCATATCTCCTGTTTGTAATATAGCTCTTCATTTTGCTAATTTAATTTCAAGTTTTCAGTTCAGAGTCAGCCTTCTAAAAAGTATTATCACTTTATTCAACGATCTAGGATAATGGAATCTAAATCTATCAAAAACCGCCTCTTTCATCTTTAACTTTTAAAAATTACTCAAAATTCCATGAGAACTTGAAAAATCAATTCAAATAAGTGCACAAGTAGGAAAATAACAGAATCGATTCATTGCTAGATTTACCATGTGGTCAGTTCTGGAAAAAAAAAATGTATCTATGTTAAATAATTGAGAGAACTACCTGCAGAGCAATAAAATACAAAGCGAATTTTAAACTAGGATCCTACTAGCAAATCTGACATATGAATATTCAATGGCAGAAAATTCAATTTAAAATGAGATGCCTCAGACACACGTTCTCATTCAAGTTCTCATTAAAAACATTTAATGAGTCTAACCAATGTCAGTCTCTGTGATACATCATTTGGGATTTCTCTTCAAGCCAATAAGTAAATAATTGTTCAACAATTTGACTTAATCATTATACAGCCTTCATCTCATCCAGTTTGGATATTAAAAAGACTGCTCTAATTGACAAGGTGAAATTAAGATACACTGTTTCTATGAAATATCACTAGAGAAGGGACTTAGAATGAATCCAAACTGGGCATCATTTGCTCTTAACCCAGCACTGATTCTTGGTGACTACTCCCCTTTTCTAAAGCTACAAAACGCCTTTTTTTTTTCCCCACAGTTTTGTGATTTTGGAGGTGACTGATGCCCCTGTTCTAAAATTTTAGTAAATCAGTTTTCTCTTTCTGGAAAATAGGACAGCATACCTTTAGTCCATTTCCTTTTCTTTTAAATTATTTTTCAGGTTTACCCTCTAATGATGTCAAGTATGTTGCTATCCTAACTACAAAATATGATAGGGCCTTAGAATAGAATTTTTCTGGTCATAGAGATTACTATAAATTTAAAATAGAAACATTATTTTCATTTTAAATTATTCTGTGCCTCAGTATTCATTTGATTATGATTGACTTTGCAGTACAGATAAACTAGATTTTCATTTCTTCTTTCTCTATGCCATGCATTAGTATTCCAGTTTTTCAAGACTGAGGATTTCAGGTTTGCAAATTTTTCCACATTTTACAATTAGTTTGTTTTATTTAACTTTCTGTTTTTAACATCTCATAATTTCTATTTTAATAAGTAATGCATTACAGAATTATAATTTTAAAGTTAATAATCATCCAACAACTTCCCCAAACCCTATTACTCTGAGTTGAGAAACATTAACATGTTGTCATTTCTTTATGCAAGTGGAACATACATAACATTCATACAGGTATATAGATAGTAATTTTTCTTAAAAAATAGTATCATAGTATACTTACTTACCCAAAATTATATATTTAAGGCTAACTGTAGATAATATATTTCCTATAGGAAGAATATATATATGTGGCTCATTCACTTATATCTACATAATATTCTTTAGGTTGGATACATCATAAAATTTCCCAACCATTCTTCACGTGGTTATACTTTTACCTGTTTCTGTTTATAATGTTTTGATAAAGATTGCTATATATCTGCCCATGACTTGAATGTTTTATGCATAGTATTTTTCATAAAACAGTATTAAATCAACAGATACATTTAATTTTTTCAGATATTTGCACATTGTTTATAAAAAGACTGAATATAATCATATTGCCAAAGAAATATACACAAAGTTTCTTGATCAAGTTGAATAAATGTTCAAATATTCAACTTACCTTTGGTTTTATTAGTCCCTTCTAAAAACTTTGACATATTCTTTAGCTTTATGCTACTATTTCTTCCTTATTTTTGTTCTTGTTGTTCTTCTTTAATCTGTTAAAATAAATAGTTGGCTCAAGAATTTTTAATATTTCTTATTAATGATAACACTGAAAAAATAAATGATGAATGAATTAAAAAAGTAAAAATGTAACAACCGACCTCTCACAATTTTTAATGAATAGCCACCAGCTTTTTGTTTAATATTATCAGAAACATGGATAATGATGTAATTAATTAGTTGATAATTTCTAATGTCAGTATCTGATCCATGGATTGCATAGAATACCTCTAAGTTCTAGAAATTAATTTTTAGTACTTTTCTTAATATTTACTGTTTATTATAAAAGTATGACCAGTAAAGTGTCTATTTTTAATTTATTATGCATACAACTATATATATATACACACATGTATATACATATACACACATATTCACATAGATGATTTTTTTCATATTGTTTCTTATTGTTTCTTATTTATATTGTTTCACTAACCTATCATCAATACATATATTTTTTTTATAAGAGATCGGGAGCAACAAGAACTCTCATATATTACTGGTGGGAATATTGAACTGGAATATCCTTCCCAAAGTTTAATTTTGTCTGATAAGATAAAATAGAGTTAGCAATTCTATTCCTAGAAGAAAAATGAAAATATATATATTAATTGTAGGATAATTTTAATTCAGCTTTATTAATCACAACACCAAACCAGAAATAGTACAAATACCCACACAAAGGAGAAGCTTTTTCTGTACCATACTGAAAGACTGCTTACCAGGTGATACACTCAAAAACCAGCATGAGTTTCAAGAATATGCATTGAAAGAAGGGAGCCAGACACAAGTAATTACAGAGTAGAGACTCTGATTTCATTTATATGAAATTCTCAGGCAGGGAAATCTAATCAATGGCATAAAAATCAAAACAATGTTTTCCTCTAGGGATGGGGAAGGATCAAAGCAGAGTGACAAAATACTTTCTATGCTTAATGTTTTCTGTCTTGGTTGGAATGATGGATGCATGACTTCAATTTCAATACTCACTGGATCATATCTTTAATTTGTGTGTGATTAAAAGAGATAACTAAAATATAAAGTGTAACATAATAGTAATAGCTGTTCTTTAAAATGAAACAAGTTTCTTTTTAAATGTGAATTATAGTTTTTTTTTCTAATCACATGTAAACTTCTACTTGAGCTTTAAGATCCTGAACAGACCTCGTGTAGTTCTGTTGTGTTCTATTTGTGTATCTCCTCGTTCAGAGACCTTGTAATGGTCATTTTCCAGCAGCTCGCTAATCTCTTAAATGGAATGAATTGGAAATTTTAAATAAACCTTCAAACCTAAAAGTTAACAGTATTAATATCTCTGTGTGTGTGTATGTGTATACAGTTTCTCAACCACCAGAGAAACTACAATAAAAAGACATGTAAGTCATAAGTGTTCTTAGAGAGGATCTCTTATGTATTCCTGATAAGCATGTAAATCAGAACAATCACATTTAGTTATTTTGCATTATTTACTATTTTTATTGAATATTTACTAGTTTTCTACTTATTAAACTGAATACATGTGTTTTATTATTCAGTAATTCCTCTCTTAGAATAACCCCCCAAAATACATACATACATATACACACATGTATTATTTATATATATATGTATATATATATGTGTGTGTGTGTGTGTATATATATATATATATATATATACACAGAGAGAGAGAGAGACCAGAATACATGTGCAGTATTGTTCTTAAAGCATTTGTAATAATCAAATATTTTTTTCTTTTTTTTAATATATATTTTTATTGTTATTTATGTCTTTTACATTTTGTATTCCCCTTGGTAGCCCACCACCAATTCACCCGTGATCCATCTCCATGGTCCCTTGTGTTCTTTTCTATTCCATTTTGTGCACTTTTCCTTCCCTCCCTCCGCCTCCCCCCCCATTGTCTCTCTCCTATTTGGTTTCCTTATAGTCCTGTTATAAGTGAAACCATTAGATATTTTTCTCTTTCTTTCTGGCTTATTTCACTGAGTATGATCCCCTCTAATTCCATCCATCTTGCTGCAAATTGCATGTGTTTATCTTCTTTCCATGATGAATAGTATTCCATTGTGTATATGTACCACATCTTCTTGATTCAATCATCTATTTTTGGACATCTGGGTTGCTTCCATACCTTTGCTACTGTGAACAGCGCCGCAATGAACATATGGGTGCATGTATCCTTTCGGATTAGTGTTTTTGTATCCTTTGAGTAAATTCCCAAAAGTGGGATTGCTGGGTCGTATGGAAGCTCCATGTTTAGCAGTCTGAGGAATCGCCATACAGCTTTCCATAGTGGTTGGACCAGTTCACATTCCCACCAGCAGTGTAGAAGAGTTCCTTTTTCTCTACATCCTTTCCAGCATTTGTTGTTGCCTGGATTTTTAATGTGTGCCATCCTCACAGGTATGAGGTGGTATCTCATAGTGGTTTTGATTTGTATTTCCTTGATTATAAGTGATGTTGAGCTTTTTTTCATGTATCTGTTGGCCATTTGCTTTTCTTCTTTGGAGAAGTGCCTTTTGAGCTCTTCTGCCCATTTTTTGATTGGGTTATTGGCTTTTATTTTTGTTGAGTTATGTGAGTTCCTTGTAAATTTTTGTTATCAGTCCTTTATCAGATGTATTGTGTGCAAAGATCTTTTCCCAGTTGGTAGGGTGTCTGTAATAATCAAATTTTGAAGACTACTTACATGACCATGAACAACACAAACTATACAAAGCAAAGAGGCATATGGTTTCAAAATACACGGTAATACTGATAAAGTTCAGCAACTGATGTAGTAAAAGAAGTTCATCATAAAATATATATGTTGTAAGATTTTATATATAAAGCTCCAAAATAAGCTAAAATAATCTATGCCATTATATATGTGCTTACTCTTGGGACATAGTGACTAAAATGGGAATGATGGGAGATTCTGGGATTTGGTTAATAATTATATTTCTTGATCCAGGGCAGATTATATGATTTGTTGATTATGAGCTTCTCTGTGTGCTTATTGTTTTCTTAAAAAGAAAATGAGTAAAAGTAACTTTATTTACTTAGTAAATAGCAATCCAAATAGCAAAACTCTCAACTGTATTATGATATTGAATGGTCTTACAAAAGTAAATGAAGAATTTAGTTAAAAAAACAGTGAAATTTGTGAAAATCTCTAAACAATGAACAATCTGCTATGAATTAAGGAGTGTAGGTAATGACTCCAGTTCTTGGGGTTAAAAACAAATCAATCCGGGCCTCCCTGGTGGCGCAGCAGGCAAGTGCTGCGCTGTGGAGCTGTCGGCAGTGGCAACATGAGTTTGATGCCTGGCCAGGGAGATTCCCACATGGCGCGGCAGACCTCTCCTGCCTCGCCCGCTGCTCCCCTCAGCAGTGTATTTCCGTAGATCTGCCTGTGCTGCTCCCCATTCTGTCTCTGGTGAAACCTCTCGCCACCCCACGCCTCTGGCCTGTACCCCAGCTTGTATGCATAAATAAATCAAATCTTTAAAAAAAAAAACCCAAATCAATCCTATTCCTGTTGCTGAACTTTGGGGGCAAATACTAAGGCTTGCTGGGAACAGGACTTCTAAAAAAAGGCACTGGTCCAAGGCCACCTTTGCTGGCTACAAGCAGAGTTTCCATAACCGGAGGGAGCACACGGATCTTAAAATTGAAGGTGTTTAAGCTGCAGAAGAAACTGAGTTCTATCTAGGCAAGAGATGTGCTTATGCATACAAAGCAAAGAACAATATAGTGACTCCTGGTGGAAACCTAATAAAACTGTACCTGTCTATTTATTGTCTGTGGGAATAGTGACATGATTCAAGCCAAATTGCAAAACAACCATCCTGCTAAGGCCATAGGAGAGAGAATCCACATGATGTGGAACCCCTCAAGGATGTAAACTTATTGAAAAGCCAATAAATATAAGTGGACTTTTAACAAAACAAATCATAAGCAAGAATAACAAAACAAACAGAAAAGGAGAGAGAGAGAGAAAGAGTGAGAGAGCTCAACTCAATTTTCAAGCTGTCTCTGGCCATGAAAATTAAATTTAATGAAGTAGAGCTTTTCCCCTAAAATATGATAATCCATAATTTTAAAAGAATTCAACTAAAACTGTGCTAAGACATCACATAAATTCTATGACTATATTCTGGCCAGAATATAATTTTGTATTAGTTGAATTAAACCTTTTTGTGATAATCTATAACAAAAGTTTGCTTCCTGATTTCTTCTATTCTAACCTGTGTAACTTGCTTAGAATCATTTATGAATTAGGCTACATCAATGTGTCCAGAGACAATGGTAAAATTTCCCTGGAAAACAACTTCTTAAATCCCCAACATTTAAGTATATATTCAACCAGGTGCAGGAAAACATACTTTGAAGAACACAGCAAATTCTCACTGGTGGCTGGAAATGGAAAGAGTTAATTATCCCAATAATAAAACTATTTTTATATACTTCATGGTACACATTTAGGGCAATGCTAAGAAAATGCTAATACCATAGTCATAAATAATGTGTTTAAATGGAGCACAGGAGTGATTAATGGGAGAAATCACTTAATTTATTTTAAAAGTCTTAAAAAGCTTTCTAAACATAAAATGATAACTGAGAGTGTCTAACAGCTCTGTCATTTGATATTTTCCTCCAGGAAAGATTTACAGCTCTCATAGGAAAACCACTTCATGACGTGGTTACTATGCAGTCTTGTTAAACACTGAGAACACCAATATCTCATAAACTTTGGAGAAAACAACTCATAAACTGAAAATCTGATTGCCACAAGGAAAATAGTTTAAAGGAATTTTTGTGAGAGTAAGTGACATAAGAGGAAAATCAACAATGAGCATAACTCACAGCTGAGGTTTAAGATGAGCTTCTGATAGTGGCATAGCCCCTCAGAGTGAGTGACAATAGAGAAACTGGTTCTCATAAAGCCACTTAACGGCTACTGATAATCACAAAGAACACACTCCAAAATCATGTATGACTTAGAATATTTGTATACTTATTATGACATTTTATTTATTTAGTACAAAAAATAACTATAAAGGATCAATGATTTGGCAAATTACAATATGTTCATGTCATTAGGTAATCACTAGTTTTCATTTCAATTCCATTTTAAAGGTTGTATGTGTTTGATCAGTGCAAATCATATCAACATATATTACTATTTAGGATGACATCAAGATTCAATTATTTGCAAAAAGAAAAATAGAAACCACTTCCTAGAGGGTTGTAGTGAACTTATTATTAAATGAAAAATATACAAATATATAAAAAATACATTTTATAGAGCAATTATATGGAAGACTAAAACTGTATTCCATAATATGATTTGTAAGCACAGATTTGATTCAGTAATATTTTGCAAAGAATCTATGATAAAAATCACATAAGCCTAGAAACACATCATCATCAATATGATTATTTTTAATTTACTAAAAAACATATTTTCAGATTACAATATTAGGTGTTCAGGGTAACTCTAGACATGTTACATTCAAAAATGTTTGTCACTCACCATTGATTTAAACATCATTTTAGTCAGTACTAAGAAAATCTGATGATTTAGAACTCTTTGAATTTTATGTGCTTCGAATTTTGTATTCCCTGAACATGTTCTAGAAATAAATGAAAATTTTTAATGAACACAAGATGGAAAACATAAAAATCTAAGAGGGACTTTTTGTATGCTATTGCAGATTTAATTTAAGAGGAAAAATTGGTCTCCTTGAATTATAACAAATAATGGGGTACTGCATTCTATCTTCAAATGAGCATTAATATGTGAAACACAAAAGAAAATGCACTAAATGTTCCTTGTGTCATTATTCAAAGTAAGAGTTCTACCCAAATTCTACTAATTGGTGTGCCAGCAACAGCCTGGATATAAGATAATCAGGCAGGTTTGCACATCCTCCTGACTAGTGTTAATATGGAAATGCAAAGGGGGAAAATGTCCATATTAAGTCGTTTACAAGCCATCATCATTGTCCTATGTGATATTAGTCTTTTCATTGTAGAAGAACTTAGTTTCTTATCTTTTTTTCTTTTTTTACTAAATGCACTATCCTGGGGAGAATATATGATTTGAGATTTTTTAATGTTCCAGAGAATATTAAAGATATGTAATATAAAAATGCAAATGAAAATAAGCTAAGTTCTAATAATTTTAATGATTTATTACTGATCTAATTTTGATTCTCAGAGGAATATATGCAATACTGTTGTTTTACTGAGTTGACATATGTGAATAGATTAAATTTACATGTTTCAAAACTTTTATTTTCTAAATTGCATAAATAATCACTGGGCAACAAATTTTTACGAAAGTCA
Source organism: Scalopus aquaticus (assembly GCA_004024925.1). Lineage (NCBI taxonomy): Eukaryota > Metazoa > Chordata > Mammalia > Eulipotyphla > Talpidae > Scalopus > Scalopus aquaticus. The sequence goes on along the minus strand of PVIJ01004242.1, from coordinate 111,583 downwards.
TGTTACTGAAATAAAATTAGTCATTTCCTATCAAATTGTATGTGCTCAACATGAATATGACAGTCAAATTCTAATTTTGGCTCTAGTTTTTTTTGTAATCTGCAATAAATTGATGTTTACATCACGAAATGCATGCCAATAGCAAAAGGCCTACCGTTAATACCTGTAAAAAATCAAGTAATAGACTATTTCTTAGATTTTTTTGCTTGTCTCTTGTATAGCTGTTCGGAGCATCTTTGGGGAGTGTCCAGCAGTAGTCAGCCAGCATTGTAGTGGACCATTTTCCCTGGTATCTTTGTTCCATTGACGCAATATCTTGATGAAAACGTTCACCACGTTAATCACTAACCATACCACAGTTTTCAGGGAAGAAATCCAGATGGGAATGAAAGAAGTGGATCTTTAGAGACATATTGCAGCCAAGTTTCTGATACTGCATCAGCATTTCTTCTACTAGTTCCTTGTAGTTTTCTGCCCTAACATTCCCAAGAAAGTTTGTAGACGCTAGGAGAAAAGCATTCCATGCTTGTTTCGCATCACCTTGCAGCAAGTTGTTGAACCAGTCATCTTTGAAGAGCTCTCAAATCTGAGGACTCACAAAAACTCCCTCTTTAATCTTTGCTTTGCTAAGTTGAGGAAATTTTTCATACAGGTATCATAAAGTTGGCGAGGTCTGGTCCACAGCTTTCCCGAAATTCTTCATCAAATATAGTTTGATGTGAAAGGGTGGTAGCAAGATTTTGTGAGCCTTAACCAGAGCGGGGTGCTGGATATTCTTCTCTCCAACTGCTACATTTTGTCTGCGAGTCCATTCCTTCCACAAGTAGTGCAATTCACTTGCTCAGGTGTCCCACTCACATAAAAAACACATGTGTTTTGTATATCCCTGCTGCAGTCCCATTAAAAGGGCAACTAGCTTCAAATCACCACAGACGTGCCAGCTGTACTTGCTATACTCAATGGAATTCAGTAGCTGCTTTAAGTTATCGTATATCTCTTTCATGTAGACAGCATGCATAGGCTACTGGAATAGATGGAAGATGGTTTCCGTTGTGCAAAAGCACAGTCTTAAGACTGAGTTTCGAAGAGTCTAGAAATAGTCTCCATTCCTGTGGGTCATGAGTGATTTCTAAGGCATTCATGAGGCCCTCAACATCGGAACAGAATACCAGAGCACTTTCCTCTCTGAAGAAAGGCTCCAACTGCTGGTGGCGCTTTCGATATCAAGTAATTGTGAAATCTTCCTCTAGAAGATTCCATTGTTGGAGTCTTGATCCTAGCAATTATGCCTTGTTCTTGGATAAGTCCATATCACAAACTAGGTCATTGAGTTCTTCCTGTGTTAGTCTGTGTGGGCTTGATGATGCACACAGTGAAGATCCGGATCACTGCATGCTGATGGAACAGAAGAACAGGTCGGCTCACCCTGGTCCGCATCAGATGAATCAAGAGAATATTTATTCTGCTGGACATTCTGGAATAGGAAGTCCCTCACCATGTGGAACTGGTCTCAATGCAGACGGAATGTTTGGGTAGACTATTCTCGACTTCTTTTGCTTTGTTATTCTGCCGGCAAGAGGAGGAACCAAGCAGAAGTAACAGTCTTTCATGTGGTTGCTTGGCTCTCTCCACACCACGGGGACTGCAAACGGCATTGATGGTCTTTTACCATTTAACCACTGTGAAAGCTATGTTGTATATGTAGCACAGCATCTATGCGGAGCCAAGGCTTGTCTTGGTCACCAACCTTGCATCTGAAGTAAAGATGATAAGCCTTCTTCACTTGAGAAGTGATACTTTTCTTCTGGTTGGCAAATGTCACTTCCCCACAAATAGAGCAGAAATTGTCCACGCTATTAACACACTTTCGAGGCGTTACTGTTCTGTATTGTGCCTGAATGGATAAAATAATAACAGTTCTATGGAACAGTAGCTTAAACTTTCTCACACACAGTCTGAAATATTTTCAATGCTCAACCTTTCCGACAGGGCTTTCTATAGTGCACTGCTGACATCAGCTTATTTTAGCAGCTGCCTGGCAGTAGTATTGCATTGCATCAGAAAATGATGCAATCAACTCTGGATGATGTGTTCATGATGATATTATGCAATGTGACACAATATTACATCACTCTAGGCTGATTTAGGATGTTGTTGCAGTCCTACTGGATAAATTTACACAGTGAAACATATAAAATGAATTATATGAAATAGCTTCAAAATGAGAGCTAATAAAAAATTTTCAGGGTTATGTTCATGTTCAGCACACCAAGATACTACAGATTACTGCCTTTTCAAGTCAGTAACGATCTCAATGTTGGCCAGTGTAATTGATAGATCAGCTAGACATTTAGGGCAGGGAAGGCAATGCCTAAAGAAAATTAAAAGGCCAACTATATCCAGGATCCCAGGAAACACTGTCAGAGCTAATAAAGCCCAAGGTGATCCAAGAAACACCCAGAAACGAGTGCCCTGACTTAATCTATAGACAGGTCCATAGATCTGAGTAGAGAAAAAAGCGGGGGGTGTGGGATGGGGAGGCATTCCTCAAACCTGGCAGGTTTCTAGATGTTAAAGTAGCCCTAACCAGAACAAAAAATACCCCCCCAAATACCAAATGCTCTCCCCTCGCCCAAGGGAAGGGTGGAGCTGGTTCATACGAGGCAACTCAGGCTTCTCTCTCCTGCCCTAACCTGCTGCCTGGGTTGATAAAAGCACACCCCAGGAGCAAGCATCATAGAAAGTGGAAAACCAACATCCTGGGAGCACCTGTACAGTATACCCCAAAAAGGGTAAGGAAGACTGGGCAGCTCCTGCACCCCACTTAGGACATTTCCTCACCTTGTTCTTCCAAAGATTCTGCCTGCCTGGACCTCTTTCTGGTTGTAATTTCATTCTGTCTCTAAATAAACCATGCTTTTGCTTCTGGTGAAGACCATAGCCAAGAATTGAGGCATCCCAAATCCAGGAACCCCAGAATGTGACAACAGATCCTAATACTCCATTTCCATAGCAGTCACCAAGCAGTATTGATGTTCAGTCCTATTCTCACCAATTACTTCGGGCCAAATAGTGAGTATTCTTATGAAACAAAGCAAAATTTTAATCTTCAAAGTGGTCATAGTTGAGTGAGAAGATTAGCTTATGAATAGCTTTATTAGAATGTGAGACGTGCTACAAAACTGGGCAAACAATTACGTAGTCCTTATGGTACTTGAATCACTGTACTGAATCCCTAAATTTATATATCTACTTAGTAATTTTCTTTTGCATTTAGAATTTTTGAAATTCTATAAATTATAAATTTATAGCACATAGCAACCACACATATATGTATATTACTCTAGGAGCATTTTATCCAAATCCCTGTTAATTTTAAAGGTGTCTGAATCAGACCACCCAGAAGATTCTCAATCTGGCATGCAAACTATTTTGAGTTGAGAACAATGAGGAGTGGCTGAGTTTTTGCCTTTGTCTTAGGCCGTCCCTCTTCCCTAATGGAATAAGAGATCACCGCTTCATTTCTTTCCCCTTTCGCTAATCAAAGAAGCAAACACTTCTCTCCCTTTTATGACTTAGAAGAATGTAGTTGTGGGGGCTGGGGGTAATATCCAGGTGTAGCTTTATCTGTAAACATGGCTTCTCTGAGAACCTCAGTAATGGTAAAGCCATACCCTGGTCATGTGGAGTTTTCCCTCTTCTCTCCTTGGCTCCTTAGGCTCCTCCACTTGGGATTTATACCCTATTTCCCCCCTGGCTGAAATTGAGATATGCATACTCACTGCAGCTTCTCCGAGCACATTATTTAATTGATTTTTCCTATGCTAAAACTTGCCTGATACTGTTTTGATTACTTATCTGGCCTGAAAGGAACCCGGAGGGTTGGGGGATTTTCCCCTGTGGCCAGTGTTGTACATTGGCAAAGCAAAATACTACTGTTTGAATCTTTACCCAATACATTTGAAAACCATTAATATGCAACTCTCCTAGACACATATGGTCTACTGAAATGTAACTTTCAAACACAAAATTTGTTAAATGACCAATACAAAACTACTTTGTAGGCTATAGGGAAGAAAATACTTTGTGTGTGTGTGTGTATGTGTAGTATACGGTATTTTTATATATGTATTTAAACTCTCATTTTCTAAATATAGAGGTAAATTCACCTTTTCCATGAGAATCCCCATAACAGATTTCATAACCAAACAGATATTATAATTTATTTCCCTTCTGGCCATATATTATAGGGTAATTTATAAGTAATACATATTTAATATGTATTTGGCTTTTGTTCCTTAAACCCTTGAAATTTCCTTAAGTGTTGAGAGAGTATTTTTGCAAGTCAATGAGGAGACTACTGGGGCTCACCTGAGGATGGGGCCTGGTTGTGAGGGGAACCAACCCTGTGATCAGAGGGTGGAACTTCCATTCCTATCACCCATCCTGGACTTCTGGGGAAAAAGGGACTGGAATGTGAATCAGTCATCAGTGGCTGCTGATTTGCTCAATTATGTTTATGTAGTGAAGTTTCCATAAAAACCCAAAAGGATTGGGTTAAGGGGGTTTCTGCATTGGTGAATATGTGGACAGAGCGTCATGCTGGAGAGGACAGGGAAGATCTGCCTACATTCTCTGTACCTTGCCTGACACATCTCTGCCACCTGAATGCTCATTTGTGTCCTTTATCACATTCTCTTATAATAAAGTAATAATCCAGTAAGTGAAAGATTTCTAAATTCTATGAACCACACTAGGAAATTAATTGCACCCAAAGAGGGGGTCATGGTAACCTCAGATTTACAGCCAGCCTTTCAGAAGTGTTGGAAACAATCTGGACTTGTGACTAGCTTCTGAAGTCCAAGAAGGGGGTCATTTGAATATCCAAACTATAGCCTTGTAACAAAGGTAACAACTTGGCCTTGTGACTGATGTGGTCAGAGGGCAATTTGGTAGGACTGGGCCCTTAATCCGTGGAACCCGATACAATCTATGGGTAGATATGTCAGACTTGAGCTGAAACTGTAAGACACCCAGTTGGTGTACAGAGAAGTGGTTGCTATATGTGTGATGAACCTACTTCCCACTTTGAAAATTGGCAACAGAACCTCCTCATCACCCTGATGAGGAAAACTAAAAGGAGGATAAAAAAGAAACTTAAAAAAAGTTCACTCTTTAGATTATTCCCATAGAGTTTCTATACCAAGTTTGCAAATACACTATTGTATTTTCTGTATGTATTACTCATGCAAACTAGATCTCTTGTTTGATGTTACACTGAGCAAGAGGAGGTGACAATTTCTCCTAAACCACCATGGAAATCTGTTGCAAGCCAGAAACTTGTCATTTAGCCATGCATAATTTTTTATGTGACAGATTGAGCTTTTTTTTCCCTCTGGAAACCTCATCAAATGTTTGATGGAAACATGAGTACTATAGTTGTCATTTTATCAGAAGGAAAGTAGCTGTAACTAAATTTGGGGCAATCTTCTAATAGGAAGATTATAAATGCAATATATCAAAATATTTAGAAGTTTACATAAATCTGACTGTTAACCGTAAAATGTGAAAGCAATGATTAAAACCATATTTATTTGGAATAATCTAAAGATAGTAATGCTAAAAGCTGTTTTAATTAGTTTTTCTGGAAGAACTTTTTACCCCAGCTTCTAGAATCACTCAAGCAGGGATGGAAGGTAGACCCAGAACTGTGAAGAAGGAAATTCAATTGTAGATGTGTAATTGTACTAGATGACACTTAAATGTCCTTGCAATGTTAGTAATTTATAATATTTGCAGTCTGCATTCGTAGTAATAAAAAATTTCCATTATATGTACAAAATATCAGACTATTGCTAGTTTTTTAAGAGTTTTTTTTAAGGCAATCTGCATTTATCTGATGTAGGACTGAAAAACTAGCCTAAGAACTTTCCTCCAGTCCTCAAGATGAATTGATAAAATTAGACAGAGCCTCATTTCAAGAAAGAAAAATAATGGCAAGCTCAGGTGAATCTGCTGAACACAGGAGCAAAAATTTAGCAATTAGACTTTGGTTTAAGATCAGATTCAGGAGTACAACAATTTGTAATAATTTTCCTTCAATTATTTGAGACAAAATCAATAGAAACTAAGTTGAGGGAAAAGGCTAATGAGAAAAAGCTGCAAAATTTTAATTACCCCATAATGATAAATGGTTTTCATTGTAAATTACCATCTGTAATTTTTTTCTTTTACTCTAAATTGTACTTAAAGCTGCTAAAAATAACTAGTTTACAAGTGAAAAGTTTAAGGAAAATGTTTACTGGCAATACAGACTGCCAAAAGAAAAAAAAAAGAATGAGTTTGTGTTCAGATACAATTCATTTCTTAATATTATTTTTGCCTTTCCTGAAACCATAGAAAGTCATTCAATTGACACAGGTTAGGTTGTGACATTTTGCTTAAATTCACATGAATCATAAAAAGTACAAGTATATGACATGCTTCTTGCCTTCTTGAAAATTCAATTTTAAATTAAAACTGTCAAATATAAAATGATAAACTAATTAAAGGTTAAATAGCATATTGTTCACTTTATTAAAAGCAAAGGAATCCTATAAATATAATGAAAAGTTGCATGTGTAATATGAAAATAAAGATCAATTTTTCTAGTTAGCATTTTCATTTTCTTCAGATTAATACCCACAAGTGGAATTGCTGGATCATATAGTAGTTATATTTTTAAGGATCTTCTATAATATTTTCCTTGTTGCTGTCCTGATTTACTTTCCACCAGCGATGAAAACAGGTCTCCCTTTCTTTATATTCATTAACTCTTGTTATTTCTTGTCTTTTTGCAAATAGTCATTCTAACAGGTGCAAGGTGATAGCTCATCTAGGTTTTGATTTGCATATCCGGATGGTTAATGACATTGTGTGTATATTCCCTTTTACCTGTTGGCCATCTGTATGTCTTCTTTTTTTTTTTAATGTCTACTCAGATTGTAACAGAGGCATCTCTATAAAATGGGGAGGGGCCATGTTCCCCACCCCATTTAGTTCTGTGTGGAACTGAGTGTCCAGGTGAAGCCATTTAACATGAAAGGCAGCTTGGCTCTGAGAGACACAAGACAGACGTGTGGAGAAGGGTTTTCTTATTTCTTGGCTTTGAACTTGCACTAAATCACAACTTAGAGGACTTGGAGGAGAAAGATATGTGGTCTCTTGGAAGAGACACATGGATGACAGACACATGGGGAGGCTGACACTGGCAGCCACTATTTTTATTTGTACTTTGATTTTGCTCCTTTTATTCCAGGCTTGTTTGACTCCTTTTGCTTCTTTCCTATGGTTCCCTGTGAGAAGGTGCTTAGACTCTTGGGCCTCAGTGGCCCTTCTTTGGGATGACCCTATTTGTCTGGGCATTTACCCACAAAGGGATTAGTAACTGGGTGTTTTATTAGGAAACTATTACTTTTCTTCTTTTCTCTTTTTATGCACAATAGTCCTATTAAATTTCTTTCACACTAACGATGCTTTGTTTTTAAGTGCACAGATGGCCAGACCCCTTCAGGGCATGCAAGTTTGGGGGACCCCAGGTGCTCCTTAGTCTGCATGCTAACAAGATATTTTTGCATGTGGACTATGAGTTACATGAATACTTTCTATATTTTGAATATTAATTCCTTGTCATATATGTGATTTGCAAATATTTTCTCCCATCTAATAGGCTACCTTTATATTTTGTTTATGATTTCCTTTACTGTGCTGAGATTTTTAATTCGATGCAGTCCGTCTTGCTTATTTTTCCTTTTGATGCTTTTTTCTTTGGAATCAGGTCCAAAAATATCATTGCCAAGACGAATGTTAAGGAGTTTACCAACTATGGTTTTTCTAAGAGTTTCATGTTCCAGGTCTGACTATTAAGTTTTTAATCCAGTATGAATTAGCTTTTATTTGTGCCTAAGATAGAAGTTCAGTTTCATTCTTTGCATGTGACTGTCCAGTTTTTCCAACACAAACTATTAAAAAAATGTTCTTTCTAAATTTGCATATTATTGGCTATTTTGTCATAAATTATTTGTGTGTGTGTGTGGGCTCTCTGTTCTGTTCCACTGATCTATGTCACTGATTTTATGAAAACACTATATTTTTAGATTGCATAATGCTGTATTATAGATTGAAATAATACTGAGTGACTGAGATGACCCCAGCTTTGAGCATCTTTAGTTTTTAGTTATACTATAATGATGTAGAAATGTTATTTACAGATCCAAAGTGAATAGGTTCTTTAGAAAACTTCTTTGGAGATGCTCTCCCTTTGGTGATGCTGGAGATAGAAAGAGTTCCTCATCTTTAACCTTTCCATTAACCATCTATAGGATTATCTCTTTTTTTTTTCCAAAACATTTTTTCTTAAAATTTGTTTTCTCTTACTGAGGAAGTATTAGTCAACCTTATTCCTTTCCTCTGGCTCCCCAGCATTTCAAGTACCTCATACTCAGACTCATTGGCTACCATCATTGATTTGGGAGAGGGAAAAATGTTTGGTACTTGTGCTTTGATTTCTTTACTCCTAAACAAACAACTCCAAATTTTGCCTGCATCATTCTGCTATGCCCTAAAAATTACCTACAAAGAAAAACTCCCCAAATCTTATAATCTGAAGTTCCAGATAATTAAAATATATTGAATGATCTGTGAAATATGTGAAAAAATGCAATATTTATCTTTGGCTTGTAAAATCATAAATATTGTTTCCCAAATTACTTTTTTGTTGTTGTTTAGCAAAAGTCCAAAATGATCAGGAGATTTGCAAGAATCTCCCTCCCTACAAAATGAATGACATAAAATGTCAACAAATATTTGAGTGGCAATCCAAATATTGGCATTTGACAATTTTCCCTTTATTTTGTTACCTTCTTTTTTTGCTTCCTCCTCTTTCTCGTCATCATCCTAATTCTTTTGCTTTGAGTTGCCTTTTTGATTTACTTTTAAACTTTGGCCTGATAAAAAATGAATTCAACAATTATATTAAAAATTCTAATTTTTTCATAAATTGGTGAAATCCCAAACTCTAAGAACCATTGTCGTAGTTCATTCCCTCAAATAATTATTAAGCTGTATACAGAGAATAAAATGTGAAAAAACTAATTTGTTATTGTGAGATTAGATATGTTTATTTAATCATGTGTTGCCACAGAATTTTCATTTGGTGATATGTGTGTGTGTGTGTTTAATTTAATTTGAGTAATACGGTTTTGTCTTCACATAAAGCTACACATAAGGATAGTTTTTGTTATTATTATCTAAATTTATGGGACTAGTTTGGCAATTGCAGTTTGTCTATTTAAAACATACTGCTTGAATTAAATTTTAAAAATAGATATAAAATGTACGCCTAATAGAGAAAACAAAAAATAACTTTAAAAAGGTTATTTTAGTCCATGTTCGCTTTGTGGGAGAAAATCTAAAAAGTTTATAACTTCAAATTCTACCTTTGAACAAAACAGAGGGGCAATCAGTCTTAGATTCTATTTAGAAAATTCTGGATAAAATATAGACCAGCTTTTTTTTTTCCCCCAGCATATACCACAGCTCATTAGAGAATACAGTAATTAGATAAACTCAGTTGTTTTAATTTTTATAGTTAAAACTGATTTAACCAATTTAAAATATAAGACATTTGCATTAGACATCTTTAAAGCAGAGATATTTGCTTCATTTCCGTAGGTTCAAATACCACAAAATTACAATAAATTCACTGTCCTTATTTGCCCTATGTGAGTGCATGTCATTTTCAATGCATAAAATTCTTCATATGCATGTGTATATGTGTATATAAAGATTGTACTATAAATCAAACATAATCAAACTTTATTCCTGAAAGTGAGGCTATACCAAAATTCCAAGGAAAAATAATGGTTTCTAGAGTACAAGAACATTTGTTTAGGTTTTTATTAGAACAAACAAAGGTCTCATGAATATGTATTGGAATTGCAATATATTGAGATTGCAAGCATTTCCTGAGATGGAATTGTGATGTGTCTGATACAGCACAGGCCTGCCTTTGAACATCTCTGTCCCGAGATTCCTCATAATATGTGTATTTTTCAATAAAAATAATAGCTTTATATTTGTCCCTGGAGTGCTTGCCATTCATTCAGGACATGGTCAAGGTAAGAAAAATGTAGCATGAGAGACCACAAAAATGATAGCTAATTCATTCTATGCATCAGGTAGTTTTTAGTGGGAACTGCTATAACAATCTACTTTTTAGTGTAACAAGATATAAATTTTGGTATGCATCACTTTGCAAGGTAAGTTTTTATCTACTATTGTCAGAAAATATTGTTGTATATGTTAAAGTTACACCATGAACATACAGTAAAATTATGGGAAATTTAAAAATTGCATGTTGAAAGTTTAATCAAAATAAATTAATTCCATCATTCAGAACACATATTAAACATATATTTTAGGAAATCTGTTAGGAAATGTGTAGATGGAAAGAATTAACTAATCTAATGCCCTGGGGAATTAACGGTCTGGTTTAAAAAATAGCAATCATCATAACCATAATGAAAAAGAAGTATGATACTAGACTAACAATTACACCAAAACGTCACACAAGCTATGATCAAGGTAAGGTCAGTTTACTGTTTCTTATATAATAATATAGTTCACCCATTTCATGGTACTCAAGCATAGCCTATAGAAATAGCTGCCTCTAGATCTTGAAAGAATTTTAGTAACTGGACCAAGAAATAACAAAATCAGTTATGTCTATCAAAGAATTTTTTGCATATCTGGGAACATTGTTTAAAGGCTCTCATTTTGGTCATGTATCATAGAATCTTGTAGAGACAGCAATAGCATTATAGTACAGCACTTCTACTAGGAGAGATGACTTTTTTGATAAAATCACAAAAGGAACACATTTTCTTCCCAAATGGGATATTTTCATGGAGATACGGTGACTCTATACATGGGAATATATAACTAAGAACAAAAACCAGCTTAGTAAAGATAATAAAGCAGGAAGTTAAAAAGCACTGAGGTCATTGTTGAAATATTTTAGCTGCTGCACTAAACTTGGAATTGTCCATCTCCAAATTTTCATTATGAAAGATAATTAAATGTCTAGCTTTAAACTACATTTGGCTGTCATTCCCTTTCTTGCAGCCAAACACATCTTAATTGATATACAATGATAGTGCATACTATTTTCAGGGAAAAACAAATGATTTAGCAAGATAAGAAATTAGGGTTGATGTGGTTGACAGCAGTAGAATAATGAATCAACTTGCATATTGAAATTGTTGTTTGCAGAGGAAGTAGTCTTTAAAGTTTGATCTGAGATCAAAGGGACAAACTAAAACAGTTTTAATCCATGAATGAAATGAGAACTGATGTTAAGAAAATAATTATGGGGCTGAAGACAATTTGGGGACAATCTACAAAGTAATTGAGGGCAATATGTTCCCATGAAATCTATTGACACCTGTTTTCTAGATACATTAGTACATTATTAACAAGTATGAGAGGAGAGAGGTATTTGTGAAAAGAATCATGGATGATTATTTGCAAAAGTAATTTTAAAATCACTGATGAAATTTCTAAGTGAATATATCTAGTAGGTTGTTGAATGTATGGGTTTAAGCATCAAGAGACAGATTTCAAAGATCAGTGTAAAAAACTAGAATTGGGCCTCCTTGGTGGTGCAGCGGTTAAGTGCTGTGCTGTGGAGCTGTCGGCAGTGGCAATGCAAGTTTGATGCCCAACCGGGGAGATTCCCACATGGCACGGTAGACCTCTCCTGCCTCGCCCGCTGCTCCCCTCAGCAATGTGTTTCCATTGCTTTGCCTGCTCTGGTCCCCACTCTGTCTCTGGTGAACCCTCTCGCCGCCCTACACCTCTGGCCTGTACCCCAACTTGTATGCATAAATAACTAAATCTTTAAAAAAAAAATTAAAAAAATAAAAAACTAGAATCATAATCACATAGCAGTATTTTCATAACAGGGATATTGTTTTACAAATATTTTGGTGCCTCATGTATGCTAGGAAACTTTTTTACAGTAGTGAGAAAAAAAATTGATGCACAGTGGCCTCCCTTGTGGCTCAAGGTGTTAAATCTCAGTACTATCAAGGTATCAGCAGCCACTGCAGCAGGAGTTCAATCCACAGCCAAGGAACTGACACACGTGGCGCAGCAGACCTCTCCTGTTTTGCCCAATGCTCCCCTCAGCAGTGTATTTCAGTAGATCTGCCTGTTCTGCTCCCCACTCTGTCTCTGGTGAATCCTCTTACACCCCTCACCTCTGGCCTATACCCCAGTTCTTGTATGCATAAATAAATACAAATAAATCTTTTAAAAAAAACTAAAAAAAATTGATACACAGATCTTTCCATACTTGAGCTTGTAGTTTTTCAATAGAAATATAAATGAAAGCAAGGAGGATAAATATAGAAATATACAATTTTTTATAGTTGGTAAATGCTTTGGAAATGAGAGAATAAAAGGGACAGGGGAAAGTGTCAAAAGTGTCAGCTAGGTGTGGTGTGTGTGTGTGTGTGTGTGTGTGTGTGTGTGTGTGTCAGGTAGTTAGGTTAGAACTAACTGATAATTTTACCATTTGGCCAAAGACAAGAAGACACTTATGAACCCAGTGATTCTGGTAGAAGAGTACTCTCTGAGATGTTAAAGATGGTTACAAAGTTTAAATTGGAAGTTTTCTGTCTTGTTTCTAGAAGAGCAATCAGGAAAGTGTGAGTTGGAGCTAACTGGGCAGATGGGAGAGTCATAGAATATGTTAGAAAATAAAGATGTTAGGGTATGACTTGGTTTTTGTCACAGTCTGAGGCTCTTGGGACCCCCAAAATAAGATGGAAATTAGAGTGGGAGTGGTCAGGGAGTGGTCTCATTATCAACACCCATGTGGTTTATGACAAAATCAGAGATGCAGTGTGCTTGTGCTGCATTCACTAAGAGTCTGGCCCCCTTGCCCAGAATTGAAGTTTTTCATTTATAGACTTTTCCCGCTGGGAAGACTCTCTTCCCATATATATCAGAGCTAGACTGTTAGGAATGTATTTTCTTAGCAATATCCTATTTTATGAGTGAGCAATGGGTAGACTTATAACCCCTTGTCTAAACAGCTTATACCTCCTGGCACAGAACTTCTACTCTGTGAACAAGTTAGTATTAGCCTACTCATACACCCAGAGTGCTCAGTGAAAGACACCCAGAATTAAGCATCCACAGTATGTTTTGGGAGCTGGGCAGAGTCATGTCTGCATGGAATAAAGTTTCTGCAATATAGAGCAGAGAAAAGGAGAAATGGAAACACTGTTAGAAACCCTCTCCTTCTGGAGTGAAACTATAGCTCAGACTATGAGCTAAGGTTAGAAGGAGATCCTATTCTTTTGTTGCATCTGCCTGCTATAAAGCCTTTATTGTAGAGCTTCCATAAAATGGAGCTGGGCTAGAAGAGGAAGGGATCAAACCATATTTCAAATGCCACAGACTCTCTTTATTCTTTCTGATACTTATTCATTTTCCTAAATGACTATTTGTCCATTTGCTATATGATATCAAGACAACTTCAAAAACATTAAAGAAATCCCCCACCTAAATTTTTATTTTCCTGTAGAACATGATCACCGAGTTCATTTTTCTTCAATTCCAGAAATTCTGCCACCAACTTCCTTTAGAAATACCCTTTTTAATAGTCCACTTACCTAATCTTTAGGGATGCTGGGTCTTATTTTGTACTGCCATTGCTCTCAGTATGTTGCCTTATGTGGTGGTCATTATTACCATGTTTAGTATAATAATTATACTGCCCTGATATCTAGGGTTTGTGTCACTACTTGGAGTCTGACTTCAGGTTCAGACTGTTCTCATTGCTATTAGTTAACCCAGTCCTGAAATGCATAACCTACTGCCAATCTTTGTTCATAAAATAGATTTATTACGACACTTATAAGTGTCTCAATCACCAGTATATTCCTTAATGATTTTTAAAGCAGTTTTCGCCTTGCCTCCTAAGAACATAGTGACAAAGTGAGTTTTCCACATGTTCATATGATATCTATAGTACCATCATCTCTTCTGTAATGTCTTTGGTCTAATTTACACTGTTATTTTTCAACCATTTATATTGAAATAATGTTGGTTTACAGCACTGCACAAGATCAGATGTATGTTACCACACCATAATCCAAGAACAAAACCCCATAGTCCTTCACCACAGCCCACTGGGTTCCTTCCCCATGCTTCTGTAAATGGCAAAAGTTTATCATTTGTTTCTATTTGAATACTATGCCTTTCTGTACATATACCACATATTCTTAACCCACTCATCTGCCACTGTACATTTAGGATGTTTCTGTAACTTGATTACTATCAATAGCACTACAATGAACATAGGAATCCACTGTTTTCTGTAACAAGTCTGGTTTTATTTCTTATTGGTGAAGAGTGATCATTTTAATAGCTCTTCTAAGAATGTTTTAGAATCATTTGTTCAAGTTCTTGCCAGAACATTTATATTTAATTCTGTATGCCAGGAGAATGCTTCCAAAATTGATAAAATCTTTTGTATACAGTTTTATGATCTGCTTCTTTGGCTTTGTACTCCCAGCTCAGTTCCACATATACTTCCTTCTCTTCCCGGCCAGGCAGCTCCTACTTGATATGGTCCCATTACTTCTTTAACAGCTCTAAGCAATAATATTTGACCCAAGTTATGGATAAATAGGAGCTCAATGGGGGTTATATACTAAAAGAACACATATTTCCTTGAAGGACAGAGTCCCGTAATCATCTTCAAGCAAGAGAAAAGTACTTGCCCAGGAAATAGTAAACCATTTCTGCAACCCAAGTGTAACAACTTATACATTGCTCTCCAATGTCCTTAGATTCATTGTTTTTTTCCCCTTAGTTAGGCATAACAAATTTGTCCAGTTAGGAAATCAATCTTTTTTGCTCTGCTATTCTTATGATTGTTTTGTACCAAGTCCTCAATTTTCTTTGTATTGTTGGCTAAAATTTACCATCTCTGCACAAGGTGTCAAGAAAGCTCTCTCTATATAGCTTTTTCACACTAAGCTTTTAATTAATAATCATTTACAGTTTTTAAAACACCAATTTTCCTTAGCAACCATATTTAATTTCATTGTCTTCAATTTCTATTTCTCCCATACTAAGTAATATCTGATATGTCCCCTTAGTGTATTTCCATCTTATTGAGTTGAGAGAAAGAAAGAGAGAGAGAGAGAGATAAGTTTATTAAGAAAGTGATTAACAGTGTCAAATGGTCAAATACATCTCAGAGGCAATCCTGGATTTAGTAATTAAGAAATAAGTAGTGAGTTAAGTGAACTGAATTTAGTGAGACAATGTAGGGACGGGGTGTATATCAAAGAGTAATGAAAGGTGAGAAGGGATCCATAGCATATTTTTTTTCAAGAAATTTTAAAATAACGAAAGGAAAATAACTAGAGCAGTCTGTGAAATACTAGTCTTTTTATTTGTTTGTTTTGGTCTTTTGGAAGATGCTTAAGTACATTTCTATGCTGAAAAGAACAAGCAATTAGAGTGAGAAGTTGAAAATGAGGAAAAAGAATAATAGCTGAATAGCCTGAAGGGATGATATCCAAATTCCTCTCTGACTAAACTCTAAAGTGGCTGAAAAAAATGAAAACAGCCTGGAAAGAAAGAAAAAAAAAAAAGAAGACAGAAAACTAAATGAAATAGAAAGGCAAATGGAAGGATAGTGTGCTTGATGTTCTCAATAAAAATAAAACAAATAGAAGAGAGTGAATAACGAGTGTTTGTGGTCAGAGTGAAAGGCATTGCAATTCCAGATTTTAGACTTGAGCTATGTCTGAGTCAGACATCATAGATCTGAGTTTGGAAGTAAGTTTGCAATAGTTGAATGGGAAAAAAATGTTGCTTTTTGGAGGATAACGAATATCTAAGTTGTAATGGGCAAGAATGATATAACTGAGTTGAGAGATATATTGAGTAAGTGATTAACACTCTCAAAGAGTCAAATGCAGCCCAGAGCCACTACTTGTGTCTAGGCTTCTAAATTGGGCTCTTTGATCAAGTTCAGCCTGTCAGCAAGGATACAGCCCTTCATTGAGCTAATTTCAAAGAAATGGGAGGAGAAACTAGAGTACTGGTACAAAATACTATTGAGAGAAGAGTAAAATGATATAGCGATTTAGATACATATAAGAGTTCCAAAGCAGGGAAAGTTTTACATAGATATGATGTATACATGTATGCAGTGTGTATGTGCATGTGATATGTACGCATATGAAATATATATACATGTGCATATGCATATAGCATTGTGTATTTCATGAGTGTGCATGTACAGAGAGACAGAGTTGTATATATAGACAGACAGATACATAGTTATATATATATATATGTATAACAATATAGTAACCAGAGAATATAGAGCTACAGAATATCAACTCTCCCTCTCTCTGTCTGTGCTTGTGAAGAACATTTCCCTTTGAGCAGAGTGACAGAAACAAATCTCTTTTCTCATGGTGGAGCTGTGTTTAAATGGGACAAAGGAAATGGCAGGAATATCTGTTTAAGATTTGGAGAATTTTTGCAAATTTAAAGTGGAAAAAAAAAACTGTTGAGTGAGTATAACCATACAAACCTGGGAATTTTTGTAAGTATAAGGAGCCAATATTGGTGATTATGCAATAACTATGTATATAAATGTGAAACGTGGTGCAGTATCTGGAATCCCAGGATGTAAAGTCATGTTAGATATAAAGCAACTAAAAATATTTTAGAGAGATATTAGTTATAAAACACGTGCAAGAGGAGGAAATGTAAAAAGTTGATAGGGATTTGAACGATGAAAAAAGGTTACTCTGTGTAATATCAGAGAACTACAGAAGAATGAGAACCATAGAGTTTAGGTTTTACATGAATTTTCAAAGATTTAGGAAGTTAACACCATTAAATTTAGCTTTGTTCCCTTACAAACATCAAAAGCCATGCATGAACTCAGTCAATTATATTAACTGAAAGTAAAAGTTTAGGTTATTAATTAAAAGGATGTTAGAGAATATCTTGCCCAAACTTGTAATTTCTGACACATGGAGTAGGACTCAAAGAGATTGACATTTTTGTGGAATGTCTCATAGCTATCAGGTCTGGGAGAAAAAACTCTAAATTTTATTATATCAGGTTTCATAAAAAATTAATACTCAGATGTAAACTCAAGGCAAAATAAGTGTTAAATTATGTGTATTTAAAAATATTTTTCCATATTATATATTTAATTGTTATATGTGTGTGTGTGTGTGTATTTTTTTTTTTTGGTGGGGGAAATACATATAGGCAAATTGTGAGTCTATTCATGAGATTACAAATCAGCAGTGCCTTGAAACAGTGATAAACCCTATGATATTATATAGATTATTGTGTACTGGCAGGAGCTTGTTAACAACCTATAACCTATATTTCTTATACACACACACACACACACACGTATACACATAATTATATAATTTGATGTCATATACACATACATCTCCACATGCACATCTGTAACTATTCTGCATCTATATCATTTATCTATAGATCTGTCTATACTTATCCTTATCTCTACATATACATCTATAACCATACCAGTATTTATCTATTTATCTGCCTGCCTGAATTGTAATTGTCTCTGATATCTCATATTCTCAATAACCTAAAATAGGTTCATAGACAACTAAGAAATAACACTTTATAATTAATGATAGGTTTTCCATTTTGAAGTGTTTTTAACTGACAAGCCAACCACTGAATATTTCAAGGTTTGACATTATCAATTTTTCCTTTTACACCCAAGTAAATTTCAAATTTCTCTGTCTCTTACCCTTCATATATCTTACATCAACACCTTTCCCCCAACAAATTAATTAAACAATTATGATGTAATTAAAATTAATAATCACATTAAGTTTATGAGAGATCATTTTGCAAAAAAAAATATGGTGTTTTAAATGGCAGAAAATTATATTGGAAACTGAAGATTTGTGTTTAAATTATAAAAAAAAAATATAAACTAATCTGTTAATGACTAATATTCACCAACAAGTTTTAAAATTTGAATTTTGAAAATCTAGTTCGACGAGGCTGAGTCAAGTAATGCATTACTTACTGAACTGAATGTGTCACAAAAATGCAGAATTTTCACTGATAAAACTGGTTCCAAAATATTAGATTTTAACAATATTTTTCAATATTGGTGAGGTATAATTGACAAATAAAATTAAGGTATAAAAAAATAAATGCCATAAATACAAAGGAGATCTTTGTGTTCATCTTTAGATCCTATCATTAGGTCTTTCTCAGCAACATGCTTTAAAGGCCCTTACATTGTTAACAAGTTTAGAGAGACTGTGTGTGTGTGTGTGTGTGTGTGTGTGTGTGAGAGAGAGAGAGAGAGAGCTGTGTTCATCTCCGACATAGACAATACAATCACCATGAGGAATAAGGTAGCTACTTGTTCAAGCCATGTTATGATTTTAGAAAAAGAACTCCAGTCTTCATGTAAATCAATACTCTTTTGTTTATTTTCTATATTTTGCCACTAGGAAAGAAAGAACAATATCTTTATAAGCTGAGTTATAAATTAACCTATGGATGCATATTCAGTCATAAACATGCAAAATAATGAACTGCCTATGTTGATCTCTTCTTTTTTCCATTCTAATTTAAGATAGATCAAGTATTATGAGTTTTTATCATTAAAGTACATTAATGCTATTATGAAGCTGTGAGTGGAATTATCCCCACTTGACTTTTGTTGATAGATTAACATTACTATCTTTCCCTGGATATTTTATGCACTTCTCAGTTAATTGCTGCTTTTTCTTTCTAAAGGCTTAAAAATAATTGCTCAAAAATATTTTAAAGGCATTCTTTTAAGTAAGGGGAGTCATTTGAATTTCTAACAAAGAGACTTCTGTTTCCCTATAGTGTGAACTATGATATTCCTCTGGGAGTACTCCTGGTATTAAATTGGATTTGGCAGTCACTCACAGCGGTCCCCTTTCTCACTTTTCTCCCATGTGATCCACTTTAGACCTCTACTATATTTTAAGTCATATGAGTATGTAATCTAGGCATAAATTACTGGCTTGAAGAAAATAAACACAATTAGGTACTACTATCCAATGGGTTATTAAATCAATTTAGTCCCATTAAAAAATCTTTATACACCTACATTATATCAGGCACTCTTCCAAAATACTAGGAACACAAGTATATTTAAGTCTCCTAAAAAGCTTGTATTTTAATAGGGGAGGTACAGATAAGTAAATACCTGCAATATAGTTATGAATATTCAACAGAGGCCCTATTACATATAACAATGAACATATTCATCCGTATTTCCGTATTATTCACGATCATACATACGGTTCCTTACATAGATGTTATATTTGTGGCATGTTTATCAATGCAATATTTTTGAGTAAAAGGCTAAATGAATGAGTGCATGAACAGAGTAAATTATGCACTTAGTTTAACAGATGCACCAAGGAGGCAGTAATTGACTATGCTTGAGTGAATCAGAGAAAATGTAATAGTAGAAGAGATGATTAAGTTCAGTCTTCCAAGACACAGAAGCTGGCCAACCTGATTTATGCAGGACATGGAATTCCAAGCAGAATCAAGAGCCCAAGCAAAAGCTCAGAGGTCAGAGATGTATTATCATTAAAGAACTATTAAGTTATTCAAATGAGTGTAGGACAGTATGAGAAGGAACAAGAGCTAGTTATGAAGGGTTTGCCAGAGAGATACCAATCCCAAATTACATCCTTTTAAAATATATTACGACTTCTGCAACATTCTTTGTGACACATTATTAAGCAAAAATGGTACATTTTCTCCTATTCATTTGGTCTAAAGTCTCAGAATGTTCCCTTTAAAAAAAAAGATTTATTTATTTATGCATACAACAGCTGGGGTATAGGCCAGAGGTATGGAGGTGGTGAGAGGATTCACCAGAGACAGAGAACAGGCTGACTGACTGAAATACACTGCTGAGGGGAACAGCGGGTGAGGCAGGAGAGGTCTGCTGTGCCATGTGGGAAGCTTCCTGGTTGGGGATTGAACTCATACTGCAGTAGTTTCATACCGCTGAGGCTTAACCCCTTGTGCCACCAGGGAGGCCCCCAAAAGGCTTCTTATCACATCATTTCAAGAAGCCACTAATATTATTTTTGACTTGCCATATGAGAAGATACCTAATCGGTAACACTATTACGTTAAATCATTAAAGAATATCAATAAAATAAATATATAAACTGATGTCATCAATATTTTGGAAAGATTCCCTTGAGGCAGCATGTGTTCCAAGGATGAAATGCAGGGTGGCAGAAGATAGATAGTATTTCTTTTTATATATTAAAACCTAGATCTTGTCAGCTTAATGTTGTATCTGCTTAGTCAGAAAATGTTCCAAGTACTGAAAAGATTATGTATTTTTTCAACAGCAGATTTAAGTTGCAGAGAGAATATAATTATGTGCACTTGGTGCTCGCAACTGCTAAATTGCCAAAGGGTATATTTTAAATATCATTAAATTAGATTTCTGTATATTCTCTCCAAGGTAACATTGCAAACTGCAAGAGTAAAGAATATAATTAGCTTAGCAGTGTCCCAGTTTACCTTACCTACTCTATTCCCTAACAGCCAGGTCACTGGAAATACATCCAAACTAGTAGGATATAGATGATTGTGTATGCCATTGATCGCAAAAATCATCTTCAAAGAATCTGAACCTATCTAAATTATCAGCCCTGAAATTTTAGAAATTTTAGTGAGATAAATTCATGCTCCTACATGTTCCCACTGTTATTTTTCCTTCTTAATTAGAATTTCATAGAAACAGAATTTTGAACATTAGTCTTTATACACTGACATAAAGAAGAGTAAACCATATGCAATGGGAGGAGAGGACTTGCAGTTTGAGTTGTGGCTGAGAGTCAGATAAAGTGTCATATGCTTTTTACTATTTATTATCCAGTTTGTGTCACTGCTGAGCCAGAACATCTGAACAAATCTAACATGAGTTCACCAGCTGACCTACTAACTCAGAGCAACTCACTGTTAGCTTTAACATTACTGAGATCAATTTTACATATAGATTAAAATATTCCCAGTTAATGTGGTCTGTGATTATAAAATGTAAAATGCTTTATATTTGTGTTAAAATATAGTGAGTTCAGAGCACAGATTGTTAATGCTTTATCTACTCACATGTGTGCTCACATGGTATATATCTTAGTGATTCTGAACATATGCAACCATAAATTAGCAAACTAGCATAACATCTTGATTTCCCCGTCCAGTTTACATAGGTTTCCCTAGTGGTGCCTTAAAATTAAGTGGATGGCAAACAGGAAGACCGATATGATTTAAAGACAAGATTATAGGGTTAGGAGTCCACTCTCAATGTCTCATTGTTACAACTACAATATCTAAGAGAAAGAATGCAATCTCCAAAGTTCTAGTTGTATCAATTTAAACCACAATTATAGAGTTGTTATGAAACTCAAATAAGATAATGCTATTTATGGTACATTCTAATAGTTATAAGTGACTACAAATATTAGCAGTACATTGCGATAGGATGCAACAGGGTACAATTAAAAGTCAATTAACTGAAAATTTCTTCTTTATAGTTCTACCACACATTTATATAAATCCTCACGGTTGAAACACTATGGCAGTTTTATGGAATTAAAAATAAAACCTTAACATTAACAATATACATACATGTCATTTCAATTTTTTTCATGAACAATTGGAGACATCCATGGTATGTAGTCTGTACCTGATATGTACAAAAGTGTAATATTGCTGGAAAACTTACATTTTAATTATAGAAATTTAAGTTGTGATATGTTTATTCATATTACTCCATAATGTAAGTAAAATCAGTCAATTTTACATTAGTCTCAATGTGAGTAAAATTTCTCCAACATTTAGTTCAGGTTTTCCTGAAAGCAGGACCTGAGACCATGACATGCATGCAGGTAGAAATTGGTTAAGTGATACCAGGCATAAGAGGTATAAAGGATGAAAGGAAGGAGGGGGGCATGAAAGTACAATAGAGGGAAGACAATAAAAGGAGTTGTAAAGTCAACAGTTCCCTGATAAAGACTTAGAACTATTTTTCAGATTTTCAAGGCAAAAACAATACAAAAACAAAAGTGGTAGCATTTATCTGTTAACTGTAGGTCCCATTTGTCAAGGGGGATCATTACAGGTCACAATTACAGGTCATGGTCATGTGAGTGTGAGGGGTGTGCAATTATCAGAACAGAGCTGATTTCCACAGGCATCCCACATTGAAACATCAGAGGAGCCATGGAGCAAGAGGCAAACAGTAGTTGGCATGGGTCAGACGTGAGGCTCAGGCAGATTCAGATTGCACCTGCAGAAAACTGATTGAAGTCCTTGTATAGCAGGTTGTCACAATAGTGGGTGAAGCAGCAGGAAGGCTAAGATGATTTTGAAGTGGTATGTAAGAAGGGTTCAGTATTTTAAACAAGATTTCTCTTCTAAATAGTTATTTCTTATTCCTGATATATCTGTTGTGAGTCTTAGGATCTATTATAAAGGTAAGTTTCTGCCTTAAATGGAGGACAGATACAATATGGAAATTTGTGAAATTTGGGGAGAAAAATATTTTACATGAGTGATTCTCTTTTGCAAAATTGATGATACCAAATTTCTTGCAGGGCAACTGCAACTTATCTGTGAAAGTTTATCAATTTGTTGGCATTTCTTACACGGACATATTGTGATTTAAAAGCCATGAGACAAACAATTATGTTTAGTATAGGAGAAAATGCAAGAAAAGTTAAGCTTATGAATACACTTTTAGCATATTTGCAATACACTAATTATTTCAATACTAATTTTATTTCTATATTTATACAATGTATTTATTTTAGTTATTTAATCTAGAATATTAACTTCTATACAATATTTTTGCTAATCTGCAATTTAATGCAAGTTTAATCATCTTAAAAATATTCACTGAATGTATAGTTCTGTGTTTTTATTGCTCCGTGAGTTATAGAGATTAAAATTTTAAGGACTGAAATTGAGGAAATATATATTTTTACTTGATTTTTTTCCCTGTACCATTTTGTGACTTTGCAGAATTAATTTGGCTTTTGGAGGATTTAATTTTCTAACATTTAAATGGGTGACTCAATCAAGTGGAATTTAGTATTCTTTTAATTTATTATTAAGTTTACAATTCTGTGAATCTTCTTGATATGCAGTCTTCACTAAGTATGCCCTTCTATGATTAACTCAATATGAAAATGGACCTAATATCATTTAAGAGTTTTTCCTTTGTCCCACATATACATTTGTTTCAGTTTTATTTATTTAAATGAATTCTTTTCTTACATTGTTATTGGACAGTATTTGATTTCTCCCCTCAGGTGTAGGCCCTGCAGTTGTCCCACCACTGCAGCAATCATGAGCCTTATGCTCTTCTCTTCCCTGTTTTGACCCCTTTCCCTCCCCCTCCCCTGCTGGATGCCTCAGAACTATGGTCAGTTTGCAAGTTTTATCAAAAACGATAAACTCATGCTATTTGTGGTAACATGATGGAGCTGGAAGGAACTGGTAAGCAAAATAAGTAAGAAGGAAAAATAATAAACATTGTATGGTTTCATTTATATGTGGAATAGAGAGAAACAGAACAAAGGATTAGGAAAAAGATATTGCATATGTTGATAATTTTAGAAACATCTTTGTAAGCATAGTCAACTGAATCTTTATATGACCGTAAGTTCCTATGTTGCTTGCATACCCTTGCTTTTTTCTAGTTGACATTTTACTGTCCAAAATATTCCCTTTCAACCTGAATCATAAATGTGTTCAAAGACTTGCAGTTTTCCTTAGAAGTATATGTAAATGACACTGACTTTCTTGAGCTTCTCATTATAAATGTTGACCACATAATAATGCTTTATAGGTTTTCACTTTATTTCCACCCAAAGGCAATTAAAATCGCCAGTTTGTATCATTTATTTGAGTCAGGGAATTTTTTTATCATTTAAAAAATGTGCCATTTAAATAGTAGAAGTAAAACATTATGCAGCTCCTTATTGCTTACTGTCATCTTGAGAGACGTAGTTTTATAAAATATTGAATTAAGTTCAGAAATAGCATTAGCGATGCAGTATTTCTGTTCCTGGATGACAGCTAGTAGCACATTTACTTGTACTTAAAGATTGCTCTATATGCTGTCAGGTTTATTGGTTAATTTTAACTGTTACCATTGCATGAAACTGAACTATTACAATGTCATTCTATTAGAAATTCAGTCCTCGCAAAATTGCAGGCTTTTACATTTTTTCATTTTTTTTTTCCCTTACTTAGCTGGAATCTTTAAAAGAGTAGGCAAGTTTAACACTGACAAAGAAGAAACAAGCAAAGAGTTTGCCGGAGGGATGATTAAATACACCATACTTTCCCAGTGGTGTAACACTGTGATCACATAGTATTTTATGCATAATTTCCAAGACTCAACAAAACTATTGAGTGCTTCAGCACCAATGTCAGCACTGTTGTATTTCCTATTGACAGCTGTTAACATTATTAGTCTTGTTGTGATGAGGATGATTCTCTGGATGTTCCTTTTGGCCTCATTATTCTTGGTTTATCCTTCTCAAGATCAGTGAGAGCCAAGTCAGAGCAATGACCTGGGAGAAAGCCAGAATGGAATTTTGTCTGACTCTTTCATGGGATGAATACTTATTAGCTACTACATTTCAAAGGCATAGAAATAGGAGCAATTTAATTTTTGAGATGGTATTTCATTCTTTAATCTATTTCATCACTCCATTTCTTTTTGTTACTACACTCAACAATAGACAAATAGCTTACAATAGCAAAGGTATGGAAGCAACCCAGATGTCCAAAAATAGATGATTGGATCAAGAAGATGTGGTACATACACACAATGGAATACTATTCAGCATTCAAAGAAGATAAACCCATGCAATTTGCAGTGACATGGATGAAACTAGAGGGGATCATACTCAGCGAAATAAGCCAGAAAGAAAGAGAAAAATATCGAATGGCTTCACTTATAACAGGAATATAGGCAAACCAAACAGGAGAGAGACACTCAGGGGGAGGATAAGGACACAAAATGGAGTAGAAAAGGACACAAGGGACCATGGAGATGGATCACGTGTGAATTGGTGGTGGGTTACCCAAGGGGAATACAAAATGTAAAAGATATAAATAATAAAAAAATAAAAAAATGGTGGACAAATAACCACTGCCATAAACTGATATAGTAGCCATAGTCCTGATATCTCTTTCTACTACTTATCTTTCTATTTCTCATTGCATTTATAATCTTTCTTTTATGATTATATTAGTTTTTATTGAGGTAATCCTGCTTTACAACACTGTGTATGATTTAAGGATATGGGTTCATACTTCTTCCACACACCATGTCCACCACCAAAACATCAGTAAAGTTATGTAAACGTTACATCCACTCTCCTACTCCTTACTATTATAGAAGAAAACAAATCAGCACTTAGCATAAAAATAAAATAAATTACTTCTAACCCTAATTTTACTATGATTTTCGATTCATCTCAAAGTGATAGTAAGTATAGTTGACTTTACAAGATCATTAAGTTGTGAAGATCAAAATTTGAGTGAGAGTGATGTGAACATCTAGAGCACATACTTTTAGAAATGTGTAAGAAATTTTTCAATATTGACCAACTCCATCCTGGATGTATGTTACACACACACACACACACACACACGCACACACACACACATTTTCTGAGAATTATAATTTTTAAGTCATTGACTACTTAGAAAACAGTCTGCTTTAACTGATAGCCTGTTAAAAATTTCAACATTTGTCAACAGATTGCAGCCACAATATAAAGTACACCTAAGATGAAACACATGGACTCTTTAATGTCAGCTCAGTGTAAGATTTATAAATAGAATTTTACTTCACCGGCACAAAATAAAGTACTTGCATCATCCTATGTAAAGTAAATAACTTTGAAGTCAGATCACCTGGGATCAAATCCTTCAGGTGTGATTCTTGTTTTCCCATTTGTTTAATGGTGGCCAACATTAGGTTTCCTTAAGAAAGTTTATTAATCGAAAACCTTATGGGGAGGACTCCTATCTTGTTCATGTTTTATGAAAAAAATGCTCTGTACTTCATATATATTCTTTAGAGTAACTGGTGAACACTGTAGTCTATGTTAATGTTATTGTGGCTCTTCATAAAGTTAGTATTCCTTGTTGGAGTTAAACTGTTTTCAATAAGAATGGCGAAATACAAAGCATTCACAAAGTGCCATAATCAATTTAAAGTTTTGGGGTTTTTATGCTTATGTAGCTGTTATTTTAGAATACACTTTTATATAAACTTTTAGAGCCTAGATATAGGCATTTTATTGATTTTAACATTTTTATTTCATTGACATGATAGAGGATTGAGTTTATGTTCAAAAAACATGCACTGCAAAAAAAAAAAAGCTTGAAAGCCTGGGATTATCAGCTTAATTATATAAAAGTATTTTGTAAAATGTGTGTCTATATATTACACACACACACACAATGTGCTTTGTGCATATGATTCAATCTTTTCACACATAAAACATGGGCATGGATAATATGCATATATTCCCATATTATGAATATGCACAATATATATTATTCATATATGTGAATATACACGTATAGTCTCTCTCTGTACGTGTATATTGGAGAATTGGAGAGTTTATAGATTATAAAGGAGGTTTTAGAAAACATGGTAGGTATTGTGTCCTTGGCAGGACTTCAAATGTTAAGAAAGAGGTTCCTCCCTGGTAGTGTAGGTGTTAAAGTCTCAGTGATAGCTATCAAGCCATCACCAACCACTGCAGCATGAGTTCAATCCTGGCAGGCTGCTCCCCTCAGCCGTGTATTACAGTAGATCTCCTGTTGTGCTCCCCATTATGTCTCTGGTGAATCCTTTCCACCCCCAACCCCTGCACCTCTGGCCTAGACCCCAGTCCTTGTATGGATAAATAAATACAATGAATCTTTAAAAGAAATAAAAATCCTTCTGTTAAAAATATTAAGGAAGATTATCATATGCCCATGAGTTTTTCAGCATCTAGAGACCAAGTATATTAGAACCCAGAAATAGAAGACAATTGACTTCTACATAAAGCTAAAATAGATGTTCAAATTGCATCATTGTGGGTTAAGAACATAGTTATTATAGTTTTATTATAGTTCCCTAAACCTTTTTAACTTTGACAGTAGGTAAGAGGTTTAAAAAGTTTTCTGTGGAATACCCTTAGGATCCTCAGAGATTAAAGCCTTAGTTAAACTTGGGGTAGAGGAATGGGTAAATGAACAAACCAGTTAAGTCCTGGAGATAGAGATGATAGATTGAATAGGCAGATAGATGATAGATAGCTCGATAGATCAATACATACATACATGCATACTTACATAGATGTATAGATGCATAGATTACAACTATTTCAGTCTTTGCTTAACGAAAGGGTTCTACTGCTAAACTTACTCAAAAACACCCGGTTTAGTTTTAAGCCACAATGATATTTAGAGGTCAACCAGTGCATTTCAAAAATGTAGCTGGCTATTGCTCAGAACAGTTTACTTTCTGATTGATGTATTTGCATGCAAGGAGTTCACTTAAAATGAACAAAACGCCTACTATGTAGTCAGAAATGATGGTGATGTGTTAAAATTATACCTTTTTGCACACTTTCTTCAAGAAAAGTGAGCATTAGAGTGTTAGAGTCTGAATGTTTCTCTTTAATGCATGATGACCTTGTCAAGATGTTGACAAAAAGGTGGCAGGTAAGTATATTGTGCACGGGTCACTGAGCTTTGGGCTTGTCAAAAACATGATCCACTGCTGTGCCTACCTTCATTTCCCAGCAGGAGACTATCTGAAGCTTTAGTACAAGAAAATGCACAAAAAGTGAAAAAAATAAATATCAACTAAGAAAAATCTCTAATCAGCTACCTTATGTTTAGTCACCTTACACAAAGTGGCATTTTAAACATTTAAGTGTATCTATTTGCTAGAGTTGATGCTAAATCACATTAAGATTTGAGCTTCCCATCTATCATTAGAAATTTATCAGTTTTATTTCTATTTTTGTTTTCTAGGTGCTTTTTTTCTTAGCATCAAACTACTCAAAATCACTCCTACACATAGTTATGTTAAAGTGTAATGCTTTTCTCTTTTTTTTTTTTTGGTAATGTTACATAGTTAATTCTGTATTTAATAACATTTTTTAAAAGCTCCTCTTGTAGTGTCAACTCTAAGCTTCTTTATTAGCTTGCTTCATGGTTAATAACACTTATTCTAGGTATCTTGCACTGTTAGCAAAAAGAAATGAGAATTGAGTATTGAAGAACTCTAGTGTTGGCTGTAATTAGATCAAGAAACTTACTGTCTCAACACTCTCAACAGCAGCTTTTAGCTTTGGCATTGATTTGGCTGAAGAGAGTACTTGGGTCCATGTTCTTGCCCCATTTACAGGGCAGTGTGTATTAAATTACTACTTGTTATAAGTATGTAACCATCTGGCACCTCTCCTTGACTCAGGAAAATTCCCGAACTCCTTGTGGCATTTACTCAGGTATTTGTTGAAACTACATAACAGTCCAACTTCTCTCTGCTCAATCTTGATTCCTTTCCACGCAAGTTTTGTTACAGTGAATTATTTTAAATAACACTTAAAATCTTGGAAAACAAAACTACTAACCAACTATTCTTTCTCTTACTGACAATTACCTATAAGCCTTTCTTCAACTGTGATATACATTCATACAAGGGTATATAAATTCCGTTGATATTCAAGTTATGTATGTAAAACAAAGGAATAGCCAAATAGGGATTAAAAAAAAAAGACAAAACAAGCAGATGACTGCAAGCTAAGGTTTTAGAGCCAGAATACTGAAATAACATAAATTAGTAAAACATTTCTTTTATATTGCTTTTGTGCTCCAAAGTACACTCCCAACAAAACTTGAGTTTCCAAGGCTTCCTTTCATTCCCCACAACTCTCTATCTCCTTTAATTATGATGCTAATTTTATT
This sequence comes from Scalopus aquaticus, assembly GCA_004024925.1. NCBI lineage: Eukaryota > Metazoa > Chordata > Mammalia > Eulipotyphla > Talpidae > Scalopus > Scalopus aquaticus. The sequence continues at coordinate 82,417 of PVIJ01004242.1, read as the reverse complement.
CAAATATAGAGAGAAGGCAGATGATAAATGCTGAGTTATATGTGTACACATACAGTTAACCTCTTATATTTATATCTCCAATTTGAATTTGAAACCTTAAATATGAATTGACTACAAGAAGTAGTGGCCCTGAAGACTGTCATTTAGAAGGTCAACCAAATAATAATAAAATATGAGAAATATAAGAAAATAAATATTTCATTAGATCTCCATTATCAACTATATTTCCACACATCTCTTAATGTCAGGTTTGGATTATATATGCTCACATAGACATCACTGGTACTTACAACGAGGAATTGCCAGATATAGTTTTTAACCTTTGAAATAATTCATGGTTTTTAACCTTTGAAATAATTCATAGGTATTGCAGGCATGGTTCTGACTGGTGAGAGGAAGAATTTAGAACAATTAATGAATGTTAGAAAACGAAAATTTTGTACTGTAAAATACTCCCGATAATATTATATTGGAATTTCAATATGAAATCACCAAATTAAGTTATATTAACCACATAATGTAATTAATTATAACAACATAATTAACAATTACCTTTAAGAAATTCTAAAACAAAGACAGTAAAATCAATCCTTAGAAAAATCATTTCTTAATTGTATTTTCATATATTATACTGAAATTTATTTGAAACTCTATTCAAGATTGTTTTACTAGAGAAGTCATCATTTTCTGAGAATTTCGATGAACTCAAACCACAGAAGAGTAAGTAAGAATTCTGATACTCTACATAGCCTGTTAAGGTTACTCTGTATTTCACGACAACTCAGGATATGTAGTTACTTCTTATTCCAAGATGAAAAGAAGAAAAAGTATTGAAATGGCCTCCTTTTTCTATAATTCCTATTTCTTTCTCCAATACATAACCAGGCAATTTTGACAAACTAGTTTTAAATATCTGGAAGCAGATATGACATCTTTAAAGATGAACAGAAAGTATGTTCTTTTCTATTATTCAAAACAAAAATAATAATTTTGTAGTAATTCTACCTAATAAGTAACAGTAAACAAAAATGCAGGAAAAGAATAAAACTGTAACTAGAGTTCCATGTTCCAGATATTCAAGTGGATAAAATTTTATCGCACAAGAGATGGAAAATGTGTGAGCTGATGAGGTGAGGGCAGTGTTTACTTACCTTATTGTGGTAATCATTTCACAGCATATGTGTGTATCAAATTTTCACATGTTAATAATAATATCTTGATAAAGCAGCAAAAAATTTAAATAGCATCATTGTTTTTTAAAAAAAGATAAATATATGCAATAATCACAAGCTGAAGAGAAAAGAAAAATGAAGGCTAGGATCCTGCTTTAGTAGGTGAGGATAAGCCTATCTATGCTAATGTTTCTTGAAAGTTTTCTTTTTTTTTAAATTTATTTATTTATGAATATAAGCTGGGGTACAGGCCAGAGGCGTCAGGCGGTGAGAAGGTTCACCAGAGACAGAGTGGGGAGCAGAACAGGCAGATAGACTGAAATACACTGCTGAGGGGAGCAGCGGGTGAGGCAGGAGAGGTCTGCCATGCCATGTGAGAATCTCCCTGGCTAGGTGTCGAACTCGTCTCGCTGCTGCTGACAGCTCAACAGCGCAGTGCTTAACTGCTGCGCCACCAGGGAGGCCCTTCTTGAAAGTTTTCTTAAGGGGAGAAGTCATATTCCCCTTTTGTCTCATTCTCATATGCAGAGAATTGTTAGTACACAAAAGTATGATATTAATATTTGTTAGAACTAAACTGAAATATTAATATTTCATAGGTGAAATTAAATATAAATGCAATGCAATTAATTCATCAAAATTGCACAGCTAAACAATGTATGACAGCTCTCCATGGACTACCAGTTTCCAGAGCCATCTGCAGCCTGAAATGATTGTGAAGCTTCAAGAAACTGCAGTACATAAATATCACTAGTTTGATCAGTCTTGACTTCCTCAATAGGTCTCCATCTCACTGAAGAATCACAAGTGGATTTGTAGTAAATATTCTAAGGCACACTTCCTTGGTTCCCTAAGTCTTGCATTCACAAACCTAAAACCATGGAACATTTTAACCTCCCTCTGCCTTTCTTTTAATTTAAGAGGAGGCAAATAAGATTGTAAAAGAAATGTGCTGGTCTTTAAAAGCAGTGTCCTCACCCTGAAAGTGAGTGACTTTTTCTATACAAGAGGGTCTGATTTAGTTTTCTGGAAACAGTCATTTATCAAATGGTGCCCTCAGCATGCTAATTTACATCTAATTGATAAGCACTTTACTCTCTGAAAAACTTACTTGCCTTGTTCAGCATTTGCCAGAGTGACATTTCTTTTTGACAATGAAATCTTATTCTTTTATAATAAATGTCCTCTTCAGGGTCATGCTACACAGATCAGCATGGCATGTCCTTTCAAGGTTTTTGAATTCATTTCTATTAATTTGGCTCATGACAGATACCCACTACTTAGTCTTAATTACAGAGAATGGATCATCTAATTCAAATGGACAGGTTTCAGTGGTAGCTTTACAATGTTTTTTCCCTAGTCTTTCCAGATGCCCAACTGTCACAGAGTTTAGCAAATAAACCCTAGAAAAAGCATTCTTCTGAATTCAGGGTTTGAATGCCATCCATTGCTTCCTGGCTGCTTCTAAACAGAGCTTGCTTCTGATCTACAAAATCTCAGACCAGCCATCTGCTCCTGTTGGAGGGCTAAACCACTCAAGTGGATGTCATTACTATTTGAATGTAATGACAGTTAAAATCTTACTAATAGTTAATATATCGGAAGTCATAATTTTTATATTTTAAAAGTTGATTATACTTAAAAGTCAGATTAAAACCTTGTAATTTTTTAATTTTGCATCCAAAATCATGGAATGCATATTTGAAGATTTTTTTTTCTTTCCCATCAACTTTCCACTGAAGTACATGTCTTCAGAAAGCATTGTTTTTAAATTTGATTATTGTATGTATGGCATAAGCTAAATTAATCATCTATGTTATAATCAGGTCAAAAAAGCATGCCTGTGACACAGTAATAAAAAATTTTGTTAGCAATTTAACTGCCCCCAAAAGAAACTGTTACCAAAGAAGGAATATCATTATATTGTCATTTTGCTAAATGCCTTCTAATTAAACCTAGTGAGGAAAATGGGTATTTACTTTATTCGCATAAACTTGAATCCCAGCTTGATTTGCTATCCATTTTATGACCTCAGAGTAATTTATTTTCCCTTTTTGTTCTTAATCAACCTATCTGTAAGATGTATAAGGAAATATTGTGTGTGTATATAGAATATACAAAATGTATGTATTAGAGTATTTCTATCTCTATTGTGTATATACATATAACTATATACATATAGATACAAATGTATGTGTAAATCAAATTGATAGTACAATTTGCTAAGCATAGTCTTTGTCAAATTGCTAAGAAGACTTGTTTATTTAGATATAGGAGACAATTTACATATAACTATTTCTATCAAATTATTTCTACCTCTTTGAAAATAGCACTGCTACATAGAGGTAATTTCTCAACTTAGTCTTGGGATAGTAATGTGTTGTTGAGACAAGCTGGAGGTATAAGTGGTGACAGATAACAAGGGGAATGCAAAATGTAAAAGACATAAATAACAATAAAAATATATATTTAAAAAAAAAGATGTGAAAATAGACAAAAACGTCTATTATTATCCTCTGTATTAAGACACAAATGGATGGGCAAATATTGATTTGGGATAAATAGAATTTAGGTTTGAGCTCTAAATACCTCAAACATCAGACTTTTCAAATGTTAACATGCATTAGAATCATCTGAAGATCTTCTGATGCAGGGGGTATGACAATCAGTCTACTATACTGCATTTATAACAAACTCCAAGGTGATGAAGTAACTGATCAGAGAACCATGCATTTTGTCGCAAGTAACTAGGCCATACATGTGTTTAATTAATATTTACTTATCTGAAACTTTCAGTGCATCTTGAAAACAATCTGAACCAGTGCATACTTTGAAGAATATTTGTTGTATGCTTTTTCACAGACTGTTAAATTATTTAATTAACAAACTTTGATACATAACTAAGCACAATGGAGGTAGGGATGAAGGATGCTATGACTAGATTTGAAGCTTGTAGGAAGCACCAACAAGATGCATTTTAAATTGCTGCTATATTCTAGGTATCCATTCTGCTCAAAGAGAGAGCTGCTCATTTACTAAGATGAAATATCAAATCATCCAGCTTTTAAACAGTCAAAAATGATACACCAGGCTGCGACCTGGGATGTGTTTATGAATACCATAATAATAATGTAGTACAGGTTGGGGTGACTACCTGAGTGTTTATTCCAAACAAAGTAAGAGATAGAAAATGTAAATAGGCTTGTTTTTGTGGAGATTATACTTTAGTTTGAGCAATCCCTTCTTTGAAATATGAACAGCTATTTAGAGCATAATCAATCTGCTTCAGAGACATCTATTCATCTTAATCACCATAACCCCCACATTTGAGTCAATACTCCATTTAATAATGCCGCAATATAATTAGATATTCATCTTTAGACCAGAGATGTAAATACTTGGATAAAAATTTTAAATACAATGACATTTATTTGGATGAAATAAAATAGCATAAAACTTAGAGGAAATTGAGACAGTTAAAAATAGTCATTTAGTAAAGAAAACCTGTTTACTTGCTTTTCTTTCATATAGAGACAGGGATATGTAAACAAACAAACAAACAAAAAAAACCAACTTCACCTGACACTTAGTTCACAGGGTACTCATATTTTATATGACACATCTGGAGGCCACTCACTACACTTTACTGAGAAACCTAATTCTCTATATTTCTACAATTTCTCACATATTTAGTATTTGCATCCATAAGTGAAACCGGTGACAAGTTTGTTTACATAAATATATATATGAAAAGGACCTAAGATTTCTATATTTACCTAACTTATAGTATTGTGAACACAAACACTTTTCAGGTTATATATATATATGTATTATTTTTTTACATAAGAGGAATAAAATATAATATTTAAACACATAGAAAATCTCATGTTGGGGGTGGGGAGGGAGGAGAGGATAAGGGCACCAAATGGAGTAGAAAAGGACACACGAGACCATGGAGATGGATCACGGGTAAATTAGTGGTGGGTTACCCAAGGGGAATACAAACTGTAAAAGATATAAATAAATATATATATATATGAGTACCCCCCCCAAAAAAAAGAAAATCTCATGTTTATGCCAAGGGTAAAGCTGATAAAGACTGTTAAACTTAAGTGTGATTTGGCAGACAGCAGGTGTAAGACAGAATGTCTAAGTTCCAACTGATACACGAAATACACATTGAGACAGGAAGGTGAGTTCAGTGGTAAATTCATATAGCATCTATGTTTGCATTTTATAAAAATTGTGTATGCAAAAGGTGGGAACCACATTTAAGCATCTATTTAACAATAGTCTGAAGACATTCTATACAAAGTTATATAAATATTGATATTTGATTATGAATGGGCTGTAGATGAGATTATATTTTTTCCCTAGAGTCCACAATCTTTTCCTGATTTTTCTATAATAGAGTACCCTTATGACATATTACACTGCTTAGACAGCTATTAAGTTTTGTCATTTAAATAATGGCAATTGTTCTAAGACTTATTTGTTTGTTCAATCAAAATTGGCTTGTTGAAGCCAGATTAAATAAAAAAAAATAATTTTCAAAAGTTAATAGATTTACAGTATTTTATGGCTATAGTTCAATGGAACAGAATTAACATGTTTCTTCTCAAATCATCAAATCAAATATAGTCAACTAAAATGGGTAAATGAACTTAAAAAAATTAAAAAAGCCTTTAGTTCTTCTAAAGTCACTGGTAACACTGACTGGAAAACATTCTACTTTGTCCTAAAATGAGTGGAAAAGGGATTTGAATTGAGGAAACATTTTAATGGCAAATTAACAGATTTTGGTATATTTTGGTTCTCAAAGCAGGCAGATTTCCTGTAATCATGTTCAGAGAAAGTTGGTTGCTCACATTCTCTTTCTGCTCTTTCTCTCTGTATTTTAACACTTAATTAGATCGTACATTCAGCAACAAAGGGAAAAATGAAGAGAATGAATTCTCAGTATCTAGGACACTTAAACTTAGCCTCAGATTTATCTCACTCTCATAAGGATTCTATTGAGTTCTAGTCACTAGAAAATATAGGTTAGTTAAGGTTAATCTGTGAGTAGATTTGAAAACTTGCTGAGCAGGTGGAGATGGAGTGTTTCCCAGGTGATGTCAGGGAACTGGAAAGTGGGGAAACTGCTGCTAACAAAAAGACCTGGTAGAAAGAGTGTGCATTAGGTGATGAAATCTGCTGCTTATTGGAAAGGAGTGCTAAGCCAATCACTCCAAAGGAGCTCAAAGGAAAAAATGGAATGACTTAGATAAACTAGGAATATGGGCAGCTAAGTGGCTTTTGAAATTCAGTATAGGGAAATGAAAGCTAATGAAGCTGGAGTCATAAAAAGAACACACAAAGGGAAGCCTCCTTCAATAGCATTATTACCAATTGTGCAAAGTAGAAAATTTTGCAACCACATCAAAATGCATAGCATAATCTCATAGAGAACATTCATCAGGTTTTTCCCTTTATTACTTGTATTCATTTTCCCCTCAGCCCTCAGACCCCCAACACCAGAATACTTTCTGAAACATTATTATATTAAAAATGAGTGCTAAACACATAATTTAAGAGAGATAAAAATAGGAATAATGAGGCAAATTAAAGGAAAACGATAATAAGCTATCAGAGATCTACATAACTACATTGAAAAAATATGCTACAAGTTCATGTTTGCAAAGACTTTAATAAGAATACAGAGATGCAGTGGTTATGGACACAAAAGCCATTAGAATGCATTTTTTCTGAGCACTTGGTTTATTTAAACTTATTAATGAAGTCAAATAAGTGATTTAAATTTCTTATTTCTGCTGATTGAATAATTGAATTGATAAAATTAAAAATTTTTATTCAGTTTGAAAAGTCAGTACTATATCAAAATCAATCAAGTGAATATTTTAAACTGTTTATGTTATTAGGGAACATTAGTTTAAAACACTGTATGATTTAGAGATATAAGATCCCCCTCTTCTGGTGTAGATGACCACACCATGCCTACTCCCCGAAGACACTGAAATAAAAAAAACAGAACTATTTTATATTAAATTAATAAGATAATTTATGAACTGAATTTCACATTGTCATTATTTATCATTATAAATAAATAGAAATAAGTGGAAAGACAATATATTCCCGCATAGAACAGATGTTTTCTCTAATGTAAAAATACTTAAAATGAAAACTAAAATATAATGATGGGCATACATAAAGGCTGTCATTTTTCTAAGTCATCAAAGGATCTGTTAGGGAATCATAATTTATATATTCTATTGACAATATCTCATACATTAAAATATTAATGTCTACATGTCATAAAGTATGTAATACTGACCTCAGAATTCAATTTCTTCATTTTGACCAATGATTTTAAGGAAACATTTTTTTTTTTTGTTTTACAACTTGAGGTACAATCATTCTTTATAGTCAGCCTAGATAATTCCTTCTCCAATATTTTGTATTTACTGTTATATAGTTTCTCCTCCAAACCAACCAACACACACACACAGACACACTGACTCAAACTAAATTTAAATTCATCATTTCCTAAGACTAGTGGTCTCCAAACACTAGTAAGATAAGCTTCCCAAGTACATGGTAATTTTATGTGTGTGTGTATGTATACACACACATACATATGTACACACATATATACATATGCATATATACATACATACATATACATATATATATATATATAATTACCAATTATATGTGCCTGGAGTAGTCTACTAATAAATACTTTCTATTACAAACCCACAACTAAAAATAACGAGATAAAATTGTGAACAGAGATTTGTCTATTTTATTAAAAATAAAACAGTGATAACATGGATGGAACTAGAGAAGAATATAGTCAGGAGAAAGACAAGTACTGGATGATTTTACTTATACATGCCATATAAAGAAATGAAACAAGGGAATAGACAGAACTAAGCCAAAATAACCCTAGATGTGTGACAGAGGAATTGAGATCACCAGAAGGGGAGGGTATTGGGGAGCAAGAGGAAAGGGTGGCACAACACAATGTACTATGGAGGTTTTTTGGTGCTTTGGTGATGGGTGTGGTGTGGTATCATACATCTGAAGAGGTGTTAATTTATACCCACAAATCACATCCAGCATTATAAACCAACATTACCATAATCAAAATAATACAATTTTTTAAATGGAAACAGAAATTCTACTAGAGAGAAGTTATTTATATCCCATAACCAATAAAATCATCATCCTTATCTGATCTGCAATCTCATATCTTCACATCCTGATTGTTATTTTTGTTTTATCATAATCAAAATATATAATGAAAAATATGTATAATGAATCCAAATACATCCTGCAGCATTATAACACTCTTCCAAGTCATCTTGCAATGGCTTATAGCCAGGTCCCCACCCCAGTTCAATGGTTCACCCTTCACACAACTGCTAGAGAGATTTTGTTACAACAGAAAATTCGATGATATATATATATATATATATTTTTCTTTTCCAATAAATTCTTGTGACACTTAAATTCCTATGAAGGAATATTATCTGGTCACCATTAACTTTCCAATCTTATTTCATGATTCTTGTTTCTTTTTGTTCTGAAATGCTCTTTCTGCAAGATAGTTTTATGGGTTTACATTTTATTCAAAAGTGTATTCAAATATCTCACCTACCTTCCATGACTACCCTTAAAAGTATAGATATCCCACTGTCCTGGCGGAGCACTCTCTATGCATCTCCCACTCTTTAATTTTGTATAGCAGTTATCACAACTTGGGATATGTCCCTGTGTTTATTAGTTTTTCTGCCTGTCTCCTCGACCAGAATGTAAACTTCATGAGAGCAGAGGCTTTGTCTTTTTGTTGATAATTATAACTCTAGTAACTACAGAGCAGATGGGAGACTTTCAATTAATGTGTTGAATGAATAAATACAAGAATGGAAAATAAACCACAGTTGAGTGTTTATATACATGGCTAGGTTTTCAATTGCTACAATTGATACAAGTCCTACAGATGTTAATATAAACAAGTAAGTAGTATTTTTAAAACTACGATGTAGAAAATAAGCTAGCATTATAGATTACTTACTATATGCTAGGCACTGTATGAAAATTTTAGATCTATTAATTCTCATAATTCTATAATTGAGGCAATATGCATATTATCATATAAATAATATTCATATTATTTTATAGATGAGGAATGAAACACAGAGAGATTTAATAACCTGCCCATGGTCATTGAATCATGGAATAGAAATTCAAATTCTAACAAATCATGTTTTTAACCATTATATAGCACTATCTGTTTCTAGAATGGGAACAGTTTAATAAGACTACTTAAAAACTTATTCCATTACCAGAAATAGCTTTAACACAGACAGATTATAGCAAGCTTGTGGTTTTGCAGTTTTATGAATCAGAAAAGCCTCAAGGTGATCCCAAGACCTTGCTTTTATATGCCAGCTATCTGAGACACGAGTAACAATTATCACTAAATGAAGACTCCCTGAGCACACCTACTGCCCAAGTCTTAGTTTCTGACACCATTCTCCATTAAAAATAGCCTAGTATTCTTGAAAAATGACTAAACCTAGGATTGGGACACAGAATATACAATGTAAGCCTGTAACATTTTGTAGTGTGAACTAAAAAATTACTGGTGTGTGCATGTATGCCCTCCCCCCCACACACACAGAGATATTGATGCAATCAAGTTACAGGAATGTAAAATCAACCAAGTTTTCAGTGGCCAAATTTGGAACAAATTAAGTAAGCAAATAAATAAAACTGGCTTTACACTGCATTGCAGGTCAAAATATAAAATAAGTATTCATGAATTTATATTGATAAAAATTACTGAATAAGTGAATGAGAGCAATGAGTACACATGCATACACAGAAATGTGCATATTATAAAGACCATGTGTGTGTGTATACATGTGTGTAGGTTGTGTGTGTGTGGGGGGCAATCTCCCATACAGAGTAATTCCAAATAATTTAAGTAGACTCTCTGCTCTGAAGAAGGGGTAGCGTAAATGCCCACTGTTTTAGGTGTGTTCTACAAATAATGAACTTCCTTCTGAAGTATATAATGCTTAGCCACCAGAGTCATATTTATATGCTATAAATATATATCTACACACCTATATATCTTATCACTAGTTCAATGTATTGAAGTTATGTTCGCATCACCGTTGTGCTAGGCTGATAGTTTATGATTTTAACACTCTCCTATCCCTGCTCAATTGTCGCCATCTGTTTACCAGTTCTTATGTCTATTGATCAAATACAAGTTCTAAAGGAAAGACAGGAACTTTCCCACACAATCTTTCATGTTTTACTTGTTATCACTCTTCAGTCTCCTAGCTTGGCATTCTCCACATGCCTCCTTCATCTAGATTTATGTTCATCTCTTCCAAGGAGACTTAATATCGATGACCCATTTAATCTTCATTTATGAAACACATATCATTACACTATCTACGACTGTTGTAATCACAGCTTTAGCCCTTCACATAGATTTCAAAATCTCTGGTGGGGTTAGGGAAGAGAGATTTTGAGTGTTTGTACCTTTTATTCTTTTACTGAAGGAGAACATCTGCCATAATTCCCAAGGACAAAAGGTACTTTTAAAAATTAACATGTTTTTGAATTAATTTAACCAATATAACTAGAATTTTTTCAGAGACTATCCGATTCTGGTACATGTGAAGCTATATTAACATAATGCTCTAGTTTTGCTGATTTAATGTTCTTCAGCTGCAGCTGCTCTAACCACCTTAGTGTTTCTCCCAGTTATTTTGTGTAGTTCCTAGGGATATTTTTGCTCTGACTTCCTCTTTAATACCCATAGAATGTGAAACCGCTTTAGACTACAGAATGCCTACTAATTCTTTTCCTAGACTATTCTCTCTTAGAGTGCAGTCTTCTAAAGGTTGCAACACCTTGCCACATCACAGGCATGCTTCATTCTTTTCTGTTATTGCTGTATTGGAATGACACAAGTTTCCTCAGAAATGCTGGAGAGATTGATCAATCTCCCACTGTGCCCAAACTTGTCATCAGAGTCATAAATAAGCACTACTTCTGCCTCTCTCTCAAAAATATCTTTTTTGTACTTGCAGTCTGGTAACTTCAATTCTATCTTTGTACAGCATAAATTCAGTCCTTGAAGCTGTCTATATAAGAGACACCGTTCTGCTCTCTCCACAGCTCCTGCCTTTATCTCTAGATCTCATGAACAAACCATCTACAGGTCAGGTACCCCTATGCTAGTGTTTTGGGGTGAAAACTACAGGTGTACTGTGTTCTACAGAATGTCATGAACAACAAAGAATCAGCCCTTAAGACACTTAACTTTCACATATCCTGCTGGGCATTTGCATTAGGAAATATTTGCATATCAATATCTCAGTCTAAATATCTAACCATATTTTACATTAAACACAGAATATTTGTTACATAGTTATAAAAACCAAGTATTAGTCAATAAAATGCAAATGCAGTTAAATCTAAGATTATTCTATGATAACTTCAATTAGTAGAAGATTATTTCAAAATTACTCTGTTAATCTATAGTCTAAGATTATTACCTTTAGAAAACCATGCCATGAATAGCAACTTTTATTTGCATGACAGTCAAAGGTACAGCAAACCTATATGTGTCTACATGTGTTGAAATCTTATTGTGGTAATTCTATATATAACTATATTTTCATGTCTTTTTATGGAGTGTTGCCCAAGCATTTGTACACTGAATACATAATCACTGCAAAATGTTTTTGTTATATTTCTCCTTTGCATTTGTTGTTATCATTTTAAAAATCTATCTGTAGATAGATTATACTATTGTATAATTTGAGAGTAATTTGAGTAAAGATGGATTTTAAATATATATCTTATTTAAATGGTATGTTAGGATTACCAAGGTTGAGAACCAATGCTCTTTAACAACTCAACCATTGGAACTAAGTTCTAGAGACAGAGTGGGATGGAAGATAAATTAATCAAGAAATCCAGTGCCTTTCTGGTCGCCTAGGGGTTAATCTCAGTGCTATCACTGCTACTGACTGAGTTTGAACCCAGCTAGAGGGCTAACCCACTTATGGTGCAGCCACTGAAGCATGAGTTTGATCCCTAGCTAGGGAGCGGACCCACATGGTGCAGTAGACATCTCTTGTCTCAACTACTGTTTCCCTCAGCAGTGTATTTCAGTAGATATGCCTATTCTGCTTCCCACTTTGTTTCTGGTGAATCCTCTCAAACCCTCCCCCCACTCCACCTACCTCTAACCTATCCCCCAGATCTTCTACACAAAAATAAAATTAAATAAATAAATAAATAAATCCATACTCTCAAGCTCAAATGGAACCAGTAGAAGTTATACTACATTAGAATACTAGGTTTTCCTGAATCTATCAATGATGACTAATAGTGTCATGTTCAAATAATTTTCAAGAGAAAAAATCTGACAAAAGAAAAGTTTCAGATTATCATAGCAAATAAATGAACATTTTTTTTTCTTTTAGGAAGAAAAAGTGCTGAATTTTTCTGACTGTATATCAAAGCTAAAAAAGGTTGTACGAGTTTGCAGCCTCCCATTCACTCCCCAGATAATTTAAAACTCTCTCAATGTAGTCATTTTCCCCCACATTATGGACATATGATAGAGTGAAAAATCCTACCTAAAGATTGAGTTGTCAGCAATGTTAATAAAACAGAAAGTGCTGAGGAAAAAAATATAGCCAGCATGCTAGTAAAATTGAAAGCCAAAACAGTACAAACTGCCATGCACTGAATTCACCTCCCCCACTTTTTAAATATTATTATCCATATTGCCCAGTCATAAGTATATAAAGTACTCAAGACAAAATGAGAATCATAGGTGTCATGTATACAATTTAAAAAATATTATTTACATAAAACATACTTTAAACTGCTTGAATGCTTTCTTCTTGCTTTGATGTTTTAAAGTGTAATCTCATTTAAACAATATTCTGTATTTTTTAATGTTTTGTCAATATAATTTGATTTAGAACCCACTGCTATAATTGCTAGTTCCATGAACACCTAATAGTTTTTCTGTTTCCTTGCAAAGCATATGCTTGATACATATTCTATTTGAAATTCCAATTCATTACCATGGTCCATATTTTTAAAATTATTTATTCATATTGTTAGTAAATTGTTCTAGGAACTTGAAAGAGCTCTAGACATGAACATGAAAATAGACTTCTATATCATTGATTTCTCTCTGGATCTGAAGATAAGCGAGCATAGACATCTCATCTGCACTTAGCATATAATAATTTCTTCTATTGTGTATTAATTCCATAGATTTTTTAATTTATTTATGCATACAAGAGCTGGGGTGCAGGCCAGAGGTGTGGGGGTTGAGAGGATTCACCAGAGATAGAGTGGGGAGTAGAACAGGCAGATCCACTGAAATACACTGCTGAGGGGAGCAGTGGGTAAGACAGAAAAGGTCTGCTGTGCCATGTGGGGAGCTCTCTGGCCAGGGATGGAACTGTGCTATGATGGCTGCGAATAGTTTCATGGTGCTGAGACTTAACCCCTTGCGCCACCAGAGAGGCCCAGTTCCATAGATTTTTTAAAAAGATTTATTTAGTTATGCATAAAAAAGCTGGGGTGTAGGCCAGAGGTGTGGAGGGGTGAGAAGATTTACCAGAGACAGAGTGGAGAGCAGAACAGGTGGATCTACTGAAATACACTGCTGAGGGGAGCAGCAGGCATAACATGAGAGGTCTCCTGTGCCATATGTGGGATAGCTCCCTGGCCCAGGATTGAACTCAGGCTGCAGGGGAGATGGCACTGAGACTTCACCCCTGTGCTACCAGAGAGGTCCCTAAATCCATAGATTTTGATTTTATAAGCAAGACATCTTTATTTTATAGACTTTTTAGACTATTTATAGACTTTTTGATTTTATCATACCGTAATATTTTTAAAACCATATATGCTGATCAAAATCTGTATTTGAGGGAGAGTAATTTTAAAAACTGATTTGAATTCACAGTGAAATTTTCAATAATATATGACCTCCTGATTTTTAACTATTGGGACAGAAGGAGCATTTATTTGAGAATTGTAATTTGTTAATCTTCATGTGAAATCATTACTACTCTATTTTCTATGTAAAATATCTATAAAAAGGAACTACCTTAGATCTCATAAGTCTAATAGTTCTACTAGTTGAGCATAGCACCTATAGATGTTATTAGGAAATGAATTTTGAGATGAACAATATATAGTAAGATATTTTTCAAAAGTTTTATTCCTTGTTTTTAGTCACAATGTGAGATATATTGATTGACTACCATTTTATTTTTTATTTAAATTTATCCATTTAGAAAACAGAAGTGATTTTCAGCAATAAACCAATTTTATATGAAAAATTAAACATTTTTAATAGAGTAAAATTGATTTTTGATAAAAACAGATATACTGACAGAGAATAGTTATTTTTGATAAATCTGTTCTCTGTGGATACAACAGATGCTTAATAACCTAATATTTCAGTTCTAATGTTAGCATCAATATTTGCGAAGTCACTAACATGTTAAAGAATAATCACAGATATTAGTTCAGTTTACAAGATTTTTGTTTCCTAAAACTTGTGAACATTAATATTCAGAACTATATTTAAATGAGGTCAGGAGTTTTGAAAGAGAAGGCCCAAACATGCACAAAAGAGCAGATCATGGACCTGATATGCCTTGTGTCTCCTATAAGGGTCATTAAAATAGTTCAAAAGCAGGAATTAAAAAAAATAATCCTGTTTCTAAACCTTCTCCCTTTTGTTTATGCTCTTTGAACTATGTTAGTCCTTTTTCCTTAGTTCTTCATCCCCTGTTTATTTATTAGGGCAAGATTTCTTAGAAGAGCTTCGTAGGATCTCTTTTTCCTAAAGTAAAGAATTCTTGAGGTTAACAGTAGAAATCAAAATAGTCAACCAAGTGAACAAACGAATCTGTAACATTTGTTATTTGTCCTATGTCTCTGTTGGTACTAAATTTGAATCTGGATACTGTGATCTATTGTCCCTTTCAAATGTGAAACTATGCTCCTAATGGGGTATTTTCTCCTACTAATTCATAGTGCACCTTCCATTAATATTCAAATAGATCCTTTAAAATCTCTTCTTATAATTTATAAATGCCCTAATAAATAGGAGGACTTCATAGCTTTACAATAGAGCTTAATAAACCAGCATGTCTTTGGACATTCCAATTATCAGATTCCCCTTTCCCTTGTTACATATGCAAAGGAAGGAAATGCTCTTGGGGTACTCATCTAAAAGCATGGGGACCACTACTGAACCATAGGTATATTGTTAATAAGCAGAATCTGTAGCACAAGGATACTCTCCTAACTTAGAAGGATTGCCGCCATTGATCTTATGGTTAAGGCCACTGAAGAAATCATTGTGGAACCTCTTATAGCCATTTTTACCTTATACAATTGAAGTCTTCCTGAATTAATCAGTTAACATTTCAGTTGGTGGCCTTTCTTCCCTGAAAAGCTTCTGCTGACCCCATATAATCTTTCACTTATAATCCTTTGATGTAATTGATGCACCTTTGCCTTTGGCTAATCAACCCAACAAGCAAAATAATATGTGCTCACAAAGGGCTATACCCTAGCCAAGGGCAAAACTGCTAACATTTACATGGATAACATAGTGGTAATGCTTTCAGAGTAGCTTACGAGTTTGGAATGTGGTGGAAGCAACATGGCTTCCTAATTTCCAGCAGGAACAAAATTAAAATGCTCTTTATGTTCAAAAATTCCTGAATGCTATACTTTTTGCCTGCTGCTGTAGCTAAGGGAAATTATCTTGCTAATAGTTCAATGAGGGATTATGCTCTTAAAGAAACCAAGAGCAGACAATCTATGTATGGAACCAAAAGACATTTCTCCAATTGATAATTTAGAAAAAATGAAAATAAGGCTCAACCCCAGAAGAAGAAAAATAAGTTTGGAAATTAAGCAATTGTTGATATGAAAAGAGAAAACTCTGGTTTAGACCAAATAACAATCCAGTCCTACCAGAGATTAAACATTTGCATATATATATGTATATATATATATAAATAAACATACACTCCTAACCACCACACCTGAACTGTCATTGTTCTAACAATAAAATGATAATATTGATGGACCTATATGAGTGGAGAAATATTAAATAAACCACAAGTACATACCTTGTGTGTCATACCTGTTCAAAATGCAATCCAGGGAAGTGACTCCTTAACATTTCACATTGTGTAGTGACCCACTGAAGTGTAACTATGCTCTGTATGTTTTCTCATTGGACTGATATTTTCCCTTATAAACAGGTTGTTGCTTATTCTGTGGCCAAAGTTCTTTGAAAATTTTTGCACCTAGCTGGAAAACTCCTCTTGAAATTTAGTCAGTGAGTCAAATGATAGTTACTGAGCTGATCTGTATTTGGATCATCTGCTTGCTCCTCAAGAATTGTACCTGCATGTTAGAAATGTCTGAATGATAGTGCTATACGTGGACAATGTCTCTGAAAAAGGAGAGGAGCAATTACATAAAATTAGAAAAAGTACACTGGTTAATATAAGTTGTACAAAGTTCTGATTTATTTAGCCAACTACCTTTTAGGTTTTGGTTCTTGGATCATATAAACTAAACTGAATATTGTCCATTTCTGCCTTTGCAGGCATACTGTTAATTTCTGTCTATGCTCTCTATAAAAATTTGTAGAAATAACATGTCTAAAGAAGTGTTGCTGGGTCAGCACTTTGAAAAGATCCACAGTGTATGACTTTGACAAATTCTAGACTTTAGACATAACAACCAGGACTGACACCTAGAAAAAGAGGCCACTGAAATCATCACTGCTGATCAGAGATGCTTTTAGAGAAAATTCTATATCAAAAGGGGGAAAAGTGAACATTAAAACTTGGTACCTAATTTCAATGTGGTCAAGAGGCTAGAAAAAGTGCCATGAATTCTCAAATCAGCAGGTTACAGCACCCGCAGAGCTTGCACCTCCCACAGGAGGTGATGCTATTTCCCTTGTGGCAGAACTAGGAGGAATTATAAATAAGGGGTTGTAAAATTAGCCACTTCTTTCAATTCATTAGAAAACTGTGAATTTTTGTCATTTAAAAATGCAGAGATTTCACACAAATAAATACCTTTACAACTTTTTACACAGGTCTATAATTATTTCAATATAAAACAAAAATATTAAAAAAAATAAAACCATCTCATCAGAGATGAAATGGTTTGTTGAAAGATTTTAGGGTTGAGTTCCTCAGAACACACGTTCTTATCCTGCCTCTGAAAATAATTTATATTTTATTAGCTAAAACAAATTAGTAACCAAGTATTGTTTACTCATTTGTAAAATGGAGATATTATTTTACACCTATGCACTAGACTACTATAAAGTAACAGAAAAGGAGATGTAAAAGTACTATGTGTGTGCTTTGAAAGCATTTTTAAAAGCATAGTTAAGAGTAGGATAGTGTTATCAAATAATTAAAAAATAAAATATAAAATTTAATGAGATGCTCTATTTCTCCTGTCTTTTCTATTAAAATATGTAATAGTCATTAATAGATTTCTTAATATAATGCCTGATGTAAAAAGAAGTGAACTTGATTGTGGTATCTTTCTCCTTTTATTTCTTGGTGATACAATTTTACTTTTTTTTATATCGTAAATTCATTACTTTTAACATAAATGAAGATGAAGCTTTTGAGCATAAATCAAACTTAATTAGTGCTTCTTCTAGGTTTGCCAGATATTTTATCTAGGCCCTGAGAACTGCATTACCTAGATCATGGAAATGTCTTCCTCCATTCCTGTTTCTAGCCAAGATTCATTTTAGACACTTCTTGATTAAAACCACCAAACTATTTTATAAATAATATTTCATTGGTGTTAAACTAAATTATAACTCCACTGACTTATATATGAAGTATTTGAAGTTAGAACTATTTTTCTTACTGAATCATCTCATTCAAAATTCCATAATTATGATGTTGAGAATTCAGATGACAACTTTTATAGGAAAACATATGATTAAAAGCAGACAGAACTACTAAACTGCAAAGAAAATGCCACATATTTGGGAGTAGGCATAAATCTATTCACTAGAGAAAGTCCATATTTTAATTTCAAAAAAATGTTGATATTGCAAACTTAAACTAAAATAAAAAGCCAGAATTTAGTTTACAAAAATAAATGAGTCCAAACTTTGCCAGTAAGACCAAAATAAACAAACAAACAAAAAAAGCCATACCTAGGAAATAAACAAACTAGTGTATAATATTTTTAATGTTGAAGGATATAAAATTTATAGTGGTTCTAAGTTTTCATCAGTAGGAAAACCTTAATTAATAAAATATACACAAATTATAAATTGGAATATTAGAAAGTATTAGAAAGTATGAGTGAGTAGGTACACTAATATAGCCATGGAAGTTTTTAAAGATACCATGTTTGTTAAACTGACAAATAAGTATGACACAACATATATTACATTTATAAATTTATTTAAGCATCTAGAAAAATATAAAAAAAACATTAATATATCACACCAACTAAACAGCAAAAATATTTTTAAAAAACACAGTTTCTCTTTGACTCTTTAAAGAACCTTATATAATATACCTAGGAATCTATAAGTAAGTGAGGTTATATGTTTGCTAGAGAAATGAGGTCCTTCTATCAGCCTAAAATAGAGTATATCAGTAAGACTTTACCAAATGACAGAATGAATTTTTAATCATCAACCAAATAATAAAAATATTGGAAGCAAACTGTACAGGCTAGATTAAATTTAGGAATTGTGGGGAGCCAGATAACAAAGGTAATTACAGACCAAAAAAAAAAAAGGGGGGGGTATGGAATCTATAAAATAAAAATAGGGTAATCCACAAGAAAAAAACTTTTACCGAGAAGTGAATTTCCCTACACAAAAGTCTAGGAACACTCAAATTTGGGAATTAGTCAGAAAACACAGCATAGCAGTGAAATACACTCTTGAACTAAATAATCACTAGGTAAGCATATTAGAGAGCAGCACAAATGCAAACAAACACACACATGATTAGTTGTCCTAAAATTTATTCAATTAAAATTCATTTAGTGTCAAATTGTAGACATTATGGTTGGAAATGTATTTCTACTTCTTCTTTTATATTCCCTTAGAAAGTAAATTTGCTAATTTTTTGGCTAATTAATTGTATACACTTAACAAGGGTATAAAAATAAATGTGTTTCCCGCCCCCTCCACCCTTGGCTAAGTAGGTGCCCAAACTTGGAATTCCAAGATAATGACAATATGGGAGTGATTAAATATACAACAAACCAGACAAAACAAATTCTAGATATATAAAGTCAGGATGGTTACAGATGTACAGATTTTCTCTAGGAGCAAAGTACCATTCAAATTTTATTTTACTGTTAGCTTAATAATGATTCTTTTGGAAAAAGACAAAAAAAATCACCAGTACATTTAAAACTAATTGTATTTAAAAATATTAAAATGTAAAAAAGTTTATCTCAAAAATATTGCAATTTCCTTTAAACCTGAGCAATTGTTTCTTAGTCATAATAGTTTCATCACATTTTAGCTTTTCATTTATATAATTTTGCTCTTTCAAATCCTTGGCATGCTTTTGAAGAGGTATTTTTGGAAGTATAATGGGAAAGTTCATAAAATTGCAATTGGTAGTTGCAAACAACAAGCAAATGAAGGCTAATGTAAGCAGGAAATTATGCTTTCCCAAACTATATTATTTGGTATTTTTTTTAATATCAAAACTCCTATGGGTACCAAATAATCAGATCCAGATACAACTGAGTCAGATATAAAATCTGTGTGTTAAGACCACTGGGCACAGACATCAGTTCACCCATTAATTCAATCCACTGACTGTGGAAGAGGGAGAAGTTGTTGCTGCCATTATCAACATCAGGACAGACCCTGAGTGTCCTTCTTTATTTTGTCTACTTATTTTAGATTTGTAATTTGGATTAGTCTAATTTGCAGACATGATCACAAGTAAAGACAAAGGATCAGAAACAAGGCTTGAACCTTTTTTTCAGTACTGTTAATAGAGAGTGAAAAATCTCTATTTTAATTTTTTTGTCCATGAGCCAAACCAGGGTATCTTTAATATCCTTTTATATGTGATATCTTTCTTTTTTTCATGTCCTTTAAATTAGTGTTTGCATGATGGGCTCTCATGATTAGATTAAAACTACACATTAATACAAAAAGAAACAATGTGCCTTTCTCTACCCACTGTATCAAAGGCAACAGTGTAGACATACCTTATTATTTGTAATATTATCTTTGCTGTTGGTTTTTTTAATGTGTCATTTCCATGCTCTTCCACTGTAAAATTACCATTTCCTCTTTCTTTGTGTTTATCTTCCAAAATCTGCCAAAGTTGCTTGTCTAGTAGTACCATCTTGTCCTTTCTCTCCCACTTTCCTTACTTACGTATTTCTTTGACAGCTTCATTAGAATTTTCAAATGAAAAGAGGTAAATTTGGGCTCACCAATGGGCATGAATTGGATGCCTGCCATAAACCAGGCATAAAGTAGATGAAACATATAGGCTCTCAATATCTAGTGAGGACACAATTTCTAATGAAATATAGTGAGTACAATGAGGCATTATAATTGGGGTGTTCAAATCTCAGTACTACTTTCCAAAAGTTATTTACATATTAAAACAATTTCATTTCACATATAGAAAATATTCAAATATTAAACTTAATAATTATCTTCTCTTAAATAATGTACATCAAGAAATTTAATCATTCAAAAGCTTACTGAATGCCTGGACATATAATGGTGAGTCAGGGAGATCCTAATTTGTGTCTACAAGAAAAATCAGGGAAGGTAAAGAAGCCATAAAATAGAGTGACAAATTGTATGGAAATATATGAAGCAATATTGTCTTTTAAAATTGTACGTATTCTTTTAAATTGTCATTGATTACTAGTTAGAAAGAAAAAAAGGGAAAAAATATGCTAACATTTTTCCTTTAAACCCTGATGACCACACATGTCCCAGTGCATTTCCAAGAGAACATGAGATTGTGTGTGTGTGTGTGTGTGTGTGTGTGTGTGTGTGTGAGAGAGAGAGAGTGTGTGTGTGTGCATGCACATTATTTCCTTTGTATTTTCTGGTCATTCCGCCTACTGAAGCAGCTACAAAAATCTATGAACCTTTGTTAAGGTACTACAATAAATTTGATATGAATAAAAGATAATACAGCCCTATGAAGCTTTCACTGCTATTTCTGGCATCACGTATTTGTTGTGTAACAGATTACCTTATGCTTAAAGGCTTAAACAATGACTATTCTATTACAGCCCTGTGGATCAGACAGAAATCTAGATAAGGCTTAGCTGGGTGTTTATTCAAAATACTACAAGGCTGAAATTAAGGGGTCTGCTGGAAAGATCTCATCTGAGGCTCAAGTCTCTCCCTCCAGCTCACATGCTTGTTGGAAGAATGCCCTACACTTTACAGCTGTGTAACTAAAGGAAGCTTCATCCTCAAGAATAGCAGTACAAGCATGGCCCTTTCAAATGTTCACCTGATTAAATCAGGCCCATCTAGAATAACATTCCTTTTGGATTAACTGCAACCATTTAGTTACCTAATTCTGAGGGAAATGTTACATCATAATCATGGCTTGCCCACACTCAAAGGGAAGTAAGAACACAGGGAAGGTGCAAAGGAGCTATGCTGGTCACTTCAGATTTCCACCAACCTCTCCTCACAGGACATGTAATTTTACTCACAGGTAAAATGAGATCAGACATTTTGTTAGGATAAAGACATTTCTGCTTTCTATATTTGAAAAGACAGCAAATTGGTCTAAAGTGTTTGTAAAATTGATGACTAGCAATTATAATAGGCTTAGTGTGCTTAGCAAACACTTATTTTAAAATAACTTAATTGGCTATTGGTTGAGATGGTAAAATTTAAGTCCAATATTATATAAATGATACAAAACTATGGTAGTGAACATAAAAATCTCCTTTCAACTTTTTGGTTCCTTTGAATGACATGGTTCAGTAGGGCTTGATATTATTCTATAGCAAAACTCCAAACAGTAGACTTTCTCGCTACAATGCATTTTACAGGAAATGTTAAAAGAAAAGCCTATGATCTTTGCTATACTTTGCAGTCCACCAGGGACAACGATCAGAAGATGAGAGAGGATCAGAACTTTGACGGGGTACTTCCACGAATACTGATCAGTTTATTGTTAATTTAATTCGAGCACACTATACACTACTGCTACTCCAAAGTGAACAGGATCAGCCAATTGCAAGTTAATTAGCTACTTTTTTTTTTAAATAATGAGTTTGGTTGTGTGTGTTGGGTGCGTGCAATTTCTAATGCATATTTTAAGTCTCAAATTTTCCGTCCTCCAATCTCTTGCTTAATTATCAACCCTTTGGCTGCCTTTCATTACCACATTTCAAACATTTTCACTCAATTAAATAATAATTTTGTTATTATTTTATTAACTTATAAAAGTGCTTTGAAAGGTAGGTCAAAACCAAATAATTATATATACTATAACAAATTTTGTACCCACTGAATGCAGTGTTCAACAAAAGTGAAGTATATATTTTAAACTTGTCATTACTC
Organism: Scalopus aquaticus; assembly: GCA_004024925.1. Lineage (NCBI taxonomy): Eukaryota > Metazoa > Chordata > Mammalia > Eulipotyphla > Talpidae > Scalopus > Scalopus aquaticus. The sequence goes on along the minus strand of PVIJ01004242.1, from coordinate 59,560 downwards.
TATCTGATTGCTGTTTGCTCCTACAGGTTCTAAACCAATTTGTACTTTTATACACACACACACACACACATCTACAGTACTCAGGTTTTGGTAAGAAGTAGGATTTTGTGGAAAGGAGGCAGGAAAGAGGGGGAAAATGAAGGAAAATGAATAAATTCATCATTTCATCTCTTTTATTAATCGTCTTTCACCCTAGACTCAATTTTAACCTAATAGTTAATTTTATATTTTAAATTATTGGAAATACTTATATTAAGTTTGAAAATTCATGCTTGAAAAAATGACCTATATGAAGAAAACATAAAACTGATGAGGCAAAAGTACATGAAAACGAAACAAAACACTATGCTATTTTATGTACCTGAAAAATCTAAGTAGGTAAGATAAAAAGTTTTAGGTAAAGGAGCCCCAAAAGTCTATGATTCAGAGACAAAGACATATTACTGGTACTGCTAGTGAAAAACTGTACTGATATTTGGCATCAGGTAATTTAAAAAAAAAATTTTAGCAATGAAATGATAAGTATTTGTTTTATTAACATACTAGGTTTAGACCTGGGTTTAGCAAGCAATTCTATAACACCAGGGTTAGATGATAGCCCGTTTTCCAAGATATTTATTATGTAAACAAGAAATCAAATGTCTTTTACTCACCTGATGTGGAAAAACCCAGAAGTTACTGGGTAAAATAAATTCTATTGTAATGTAGATTTGAGTTAATTTTATAGGCTATATAAACATCTAAAATTCCATCAGTATTTTTAATCAGTTTTGTGTTTGAATAAAGGAAAAATATATAGCACAGTATTTTTATTTTCAAATGTTCTTTTCTAAAGGATCATGATGTGGTAAAGCTTATTTTCCTAATTTAGAAGAAAATTACACAATTACATTTGCAATTTCATAATAATCACGGGATAACTAGTCCATCAGCATAGTCATTTATATAGGGCAGACAGAAATTCATTACTTTTAAAAATTAGTTGCAATGAATAAGAAAGCAAGGTACAAGACCTTTATTGAATAGATTTTAACAAGATTTTTGAAACTGCAAGATGATGATTTGATAATCTGATGATTCGGGAAGTGCTATTAAATAACATTTAGGGTTTCAGATGTCCTAAATTATAGGCCAATTACTTTCCACATTGATTTTTATCTTTTAATTTCTTGCTCTTCTCTGTGAGATGTTCTTTTACATCTCATAAGTGAAAAAGGAAACCTCAGCCCTCATTTTAGCAGACACCATGATCTCTGTGAGAATCAAAGAAGTTCCATTGCTGTTATAAAAATAAACAAATATAATTCCTTTAAAAATAGGAACCAATTAAAGCAGAAAGTCTCATAGAAAAAGTAATAAGTGTGAATTTCATTCTGTCATTTTGAGTAACATTAGAATGAGAAGAAATTATATTTTTAGGGTCAGTCTCTGAAAATGCTAACCATAATTATTTAATTTTGGGGAATATTGTCTTTTTTGGAAAGTGGATAGCACATTTAATTAGATTTAAACCATCTTTTAAAGATTGCTACTTGAGGGCCTCCCTGGTGGCGCAGCGGTTGAGGGCTGCACTGTGGAGCGGTGGGCAACATGCGATGTGAGTTCGACGCCCAGCCGGGGAGAATCCCACATGGTATGGCAGACCTCTCCTGCCTTGCCCGCTACTCCCCTCAGCAGTGTATTTCTGATCTGCCTGTTCTGCTCCCCACTCTGTCTCTGGTGGACCCTCTCACCGCCCCATACCTCTGGCTTGTACCCCAGCTTGTATGTATAAATAAATAAAAATCTTTAAAAAAAAAAAGGTTGCTACTTGAATGCAACAGAAATTATAACAACTTAGATACCAATTTCAACCTCCTAAAAAAACCAGTGTGCTTCTTTGCATTATATATCACCATTATCATAAACTAATATTTAGTTTTCTTTAGGCCTCATTTCCACTTTCTAATTTTTTACGTATGTCTCAGAGAGTAACAGAATAATGACACACATTTATAGGCATATAAATGGAAGCCATTTTGTATGGGTTATAACAGCTAGTAAAACCTCTCTCGTTGACTCTCCTTGACCTGATTTACTAAGACTTTTTAAAAGATAAACATATATTTTTCTGATTAATATAAATATTCTCATCCTAACTAAACTAATAATCAGACTAGAAAGGATATTCCTAAACTCAATTCTCCAATCTGAAACATAAAACTAAATGACAAGCAACCTAAGGCTAAACGTAACTAGAAATCATACATAAAGTAATATTTCCTGTTACTTAAAATACAATACAGTATAAAATTAAAAGCAGAATTTAATATAAGAGTCATGACAGACATGCTGTTTGTAGAACCAATTATAAAATTGTTTTCAGGTACTTCTCTAAGGTTTGTCACTAAACAGCACTATATCGTATTCTGATGTACTCAGGAAAATACCTAAAAAATTACCAAGGAATTTGTGGAACCTGATAATTTAAAAATAATCGGTGTCTATATCATCAACTTCTGTATCCACTCTTCTCATAAATGATCTGCCTGAGGTTGTGTCATTGAGGAATTCTTCAAATTCTTTTGCACCATTTGTTTCCTTCTTCCCACCTTTAGAATGAAAGGCATTGCCCTCACTGAATCTTAATCATGGTACCATGCACTTCTGTAGAATGTGAAATCCTCTGTGGGCACTTAAGAGACAATATTAAAGGTTTTTTTCTGGGGGACACTTAATGACTGAGCAAAGGTGGTGGAGCATCATACACGTAACTCTCACTAGAAATCCCTGCCCTGGCGCTTTGCCATGCCTTAGTTTGACCATCTGTAAAATAGAGATATTAACAGTATTTTACAGGACCAATATAAGAATTAAAAATTTGAATAATGTTACAAGGTACTTAAAATAGTGCCTGAAATATAGTAATTCTTTGTGAAATTTAGTTAAAAATCTCAAGACACCATGAGCACTCCAAGTCTTTAATTTCCTGTATCTTGTCTACATTTCTTCGCAGAGGGAGACCTGGTATTGGAAGCGATGATTTAGATGGATTGTTTAACTATCACGACGCTTCTATTTATTTTCAAGGAATGGAGGCTCTTTGGGGAAAGTACCATGGAAGCAAAGATAGCATCAAAAGCTTTAGTAAGAAACTGTGGCCATTAAAACTGCCTTCTCCCCACAATCCCCTACATAGGGACAAATATCTTTTGAAATAAATAGGTTTATAATTTTAAATCAACTTCAAATTGGTCACCTACATGAACATTAAAATCAGTGATGATAGCAAAATTGGAACATAGATAAAATTGCCAAAATATAAAATATACAAAACAAAGCCCTAAACATAAAAATGAATTAAATTTCTATTTTAAAGATGGAGAAACAGTAATTTATAAGTGCTATTAATCACAAAATATTATGAAAGCATGTTATATTATAAAATATGCATATATAAAAAATCAAACTTAATAAATTATATGAATTTGCTTCTTATTTCTGCTTATCTCAAAGAGGTTATATCTTTGGGCCATGCTAACAAACGTGTTTCCTTGTAATTTCTATGTTTTAAACGACTCAGACTTCAAGTTATGTATTCCTTAGAGTAAAGATGCCTCAAATGTCAATGACCCAATGTTACCATATACATGGTGTTTTCTTTCTGATAACTTTCTTTTTTTTTAAGTTATTTATTTATGCACACAAGAGCTGGGGTGTAGGCCAGAAGTGTCTGTGGGGAGCAGAACAGGTGAATTGATTGAAATACACTACTGACGGGAGCAGCAGGAGAGACAGGAGATGTCTGCTGCACCATGTGGGTTAGCTCCCTGGCCAGGGATCAAACTCCTTGTGCCTGCAGTGGCTGAAGATAGCTTCACAGTGCTGACAATTAACCCCTTGCACCACCAGGGAGGCCCCCTTTCTGATAACTTTCAATCAGATCTTATAGCTTACAAGCTTACATTTTAAAATCACCTTTCTAAGTATGTATCACCATATGCCTGCTGCTGCACTTACTTTCTGGGTCCTATAGCAAGAGTTCTCAAGCAATGGGCTGTCAGCATCTATAAGCAAGGCCATCATGACAGTAAGAACAGTCACAGGGATTTATTCATTTAGGTTCAGCCCCACCTTGGACTTCAAGACATTTTTCATCAAGTTCCAAGAAGAAATTGAACTCCATGTAGGTTACCACTCCATTAGAAAAAAATCGAAGTTTGACAGCCTATAGCATATTTAAGGGAATTTTATGACTGAGGAATAGAATATATATGGGAAGGGAGGCAAGGGTTTAGTTGGAAGATTGAGTATAACAATGTACACAAAGTTTTTCTTGTCTTTCTGAACCAAAATATATCTTAAGCTTGATGGTTATCTCAATAATTCACCTTTCATTAAATTTTAATATGCCCGAAACCTCCAACTAAGAGAGTATATTTGGCAATAGAAAACCAGTTCTCAAATCATTATTGGGCCCATGAATTTTGCAAGGTTTTTCTTTTCTTATTTTACTGACAAAAATATCTAGTTTTAAGACTATTAAACATTTATGTTTTTGTACTAAAATAGTATATTACTTCCCAGATACATAAATGCTAAATAAGCCTATTTAAATGCTTTGCAGAACTTGTAAATATTACTATACCTCTAAATATAGTTTGTTCTTAAAGTGCTTTTGCAAATCTAAATTTAATCTGAAAGTGATGAGTAAGATTTCACAGGATGTTCTGAATAACTCTACTTCAGCTGGACCTAATGCCATTTTAGTGTTTTGCATTGTTTTTAATGCATATTTTAAATGACTCATCTCTTGAACTTCTGCTCAATAACTTCTAAAAGAGTTCAAATTATGCACAATTTAACTTCTTAGTGTTTCAATAACTTTTTCCTCAGCAGTTTTAAATTTCAAAGCTTTTATAGAATAAAGCTAGATTGAATTGATCTGCATTATTTTGCACAAAAATGTTGAATTTTATGTCTTTACATTGCTTATGTAGTTTGTTTAATTCTATTCTTGGCTAGGGAAGTACTTTGTGTCATCAGAAAATAACAACAGTCCAAGAAAGCATCTATCAATTTGCAAATTGTCAAGGCATTCTGGTCACTGGAGTGTGAAGGTGGATGGAAGGAGGAAGCATGATTACTGGTTACAGTTGTGTTCAAACACTATTTTAGTATTGAGAATAGCAGCTGAAATACAAGTCAGTTAACTCACTGAACTTAACTCTAGTCTTTGGGTTCAGTGGTGGAGATAGGGTTACTAAATGCTTCCTTCAATTTTGTGGTTTTAATTAGACTTGGGACCATTTACTAGATTCCCTGATTAAGAGGTGGAGGGCTGAGTCAAAACTGATATGGTTGGTATGTTTCCACGTAATCATCCAAGATGAGCTAATGTTAGAGTCCTTTTATATTCCTTTAATTATTAAGCTAAGCAATGTAATAACTGTGTGTTCCCTTTGTCTTGGAATGCATGATGTTTGCCTTTCATTTAAAAATAAGTGTGTTTACTATAATTTTAGTGTCTGTCTGAGACACTTGGTATAAACCATAAGAAGAAACAAAACAAAAGTCATACTAAAAATAGTCCCTGATTCCACTTTGATGATATTTTCTTTTTCTTTCTCAAAAGACATCTGCTATGACTTCAGCCACCAACTACCCAGAAATGGGTAAAGTTCACAGGTTAAGGGTACAAGTCCTGCACTTCAGAAATTACCCATCAATTTGGGTGTCTCATGGACCAATCTCACCTCTAATCAATTGGCTCAAAATTTAGGAGTTTCTACTCTTGTTCAGGTCTGTTAATTCACTAGGACAGTTTACAGAGCACAGGCAAGCATTGTACTTACAACTACAGTTTTATAGTAGCAAAGGATACAAACCAGTCCCAAGAAGAAATATCTTAGAGGATGTCTAGGAGGGTAACAGTCATGAAAGTTGCCATTGTTTTCTACCTGTGGTGTCAAGATATGTGGCTCTCCTGGCATAATGCTATATGAAAAGAGGGAGAACATTACCAACCAGCGAAGCTCACTCAAGCCTCAATGTCAGAGTTTTTGTTGGAGTTTGAGTACATCAGTATAGTCGAATCATTAGTCACACAGTTGATATACAGCTCTCTCTTCTTTCCCCAGAGCTTAAAGCCCCAATTCTCCTTTGGACCAGACAGAATGCAGACTAAACCATCTTCTTTTAAACCACCTGGGAATTCACAACAAGGCTAGATTGCCTGATCAAGGATCTAGAGTTTCTCTCCTGGGAACCAGAGACAAAGACTGGCTAAATTCTTATTAAATAGGGATATTCATTTGAAGTAAAAGGGGACACCAGGATTTGGCTTTCATGAGGTGTTAAGCTTATTAACATGAGGTGCTAAATGTTTAAGGCATATCAGTTTCTGTACTACTTATGTGATTACGAGGCTCCAAGTGGCCGCAATCACTAAATAGAAGTTTTGATATGAGAACAGACAATTTCTACTGCTTTACTCTTTTACATATCATTTAATCATGCTTACACCTAAACAAAAAGGAAAATGATTATATAACATATAGCAGCCTAATGTGTTTTATTGCAATGTGGTCACTGTAAAAGGAATCTATAGTTATTCCTCTTTTTGGCCATACCCACAGCTGTTCAAATGGTAGATCCAATAAGACATCAAGGAAAACAGAACTTCTCCCCAGGAATGACCTTGGACTGGTTTCTGTCATTCCTGGAGATGTGTTCATATGCTTTTTAACAAACTCAGCATTGTATCATATTAATATTTTGCCCTACAAACATCTTGCTGTTATTTAAGAATTTAAATGTAATATCATTGTTTACATTAGATAATATTGATCATTTTCTTGAATACAATTATTTTCCTCCTTTATCTGTAGAAAGATTAATTTCCCTCCATATTGTCACAAATTTAAAATGTTCTCCATGCTATTCTCCACTTATTTGTGGCCTAATTCCTTTTCCTGTATCCTCTAGCATGCTGAAAGAAACATATTTGACCCCTCTAAGAGTCCACAAATCAGTTCAAGCATTTGAAAATGGCACGTAAAACACAACTATTTTATATGCGTGGATCTCTTTTCCATTGAAATCATCAATTGTCTGAAAACTGAGTAGGTGTTAGAATTTTATATTCTTTACAGAAGACAAATGAAAACACAAAGAAAGAACATTATATTGTATTTGCTTCTCCAGGCTATTATTAGTTTGTCTATTTCTCCCAGATAAAATTTTTCATAATAGCTCTTATTGTGCTATGGGAGACTTTAAGACTATGATGTGGTGACTAAGATACATGTTTATAATTTTATATGCACCATATGCATCGTTTACTAGGAAATCCCTCTTGGGGATCTAAAAGGGAGCTGTAATTGGCTTCTATCCGGACCTACATGAATCAGAGGTATAGTAGTGGACACCTGTAGACATTTTTGGTACTTGTGTGTATTTGTTTCAGTAAGACTAGAAAATAAATCATATACTCCTAAAGGCCTGTAACATTACATTACATATTAACACTACATGGTTATTGTACTGATTGCAACATAAGGAAGCATTCACAGGCTGAACTTTGAGGAGTAATATGCTTCTACTATATTTTTCTAGATCTTGTTTCTTGCCAACTCATTCAGAAATATTTATTATTATAATAATTTATCCCAAAGGGGATCACTTTCCAAATCAAAGTCCTTTATACTTTCCGTTTTATACCAAAAAAAATTGTATGAATATTAAAACCCTTTAAAAGTTGGCTAAATCCCAACTTTAAGCTTAATTTTTAAAAAAAAAATAGTATATATTTTTGTTTCTTATTTATTTTTTAAATATATATATTTTTATTGTTATTTATATCTTTTACATTTTGTATTCCCCTTGGGTAACCCACCACCAATTCACCCATGATATCCATCTCCATGGTCCCTTGTGTCAGTTTATGACAGTGGTTGTCTACTGCTTTTTTTTAATATATATATATATATTATTTATATCTTTTACATTTTGTATTCCCCTTGGGCAACCCACCACCAATTCACCCGTGATCCATCTCGGTGGTCCCTTGTGTCCTTTTCTACTCCTTTTTGTGCCCTTACCCTTCCCTCTCCACTCCCCCCCCCCCACCTTGCTGAGTGTCTCTCTCCTATTTGGTTTCCCTATAGTCCTGTTATAAATGAAACCATTTGATATTTTTCTCTTTCTTTCTGGCCATTTCGCTGAGTATGATCCCCTCTAATTCCATCCATGTCGCTGCAAATTGCATGTGTTTATCTTCTTTGAATGCTGAATAGTATTCCATTGTGTGTATGTACCACATCTTCTTGATCCATTAATCTATTTTTGGACATCTGGGCTGTTTCCATACCTTTGCTATTGTGAACAGTGCCACAATGAACATACGGGTGCATGTATACTTTTGGATTAGTGTTTTTGTGTCCTTTGGGTAGATTCACAAAAGTGGTATTGCTGGGTCATATGGAAGTTCCATGTTTAGCAGTTTGAGGAATAGCCATACAGCTTTCCATAGTGATTGGACCAGTTTGCATTCCTACCAGCAGTGTAGAAGAGTTCCTTTTCCACCACATCCTTTCCAGCATTTGTTGTTGCCTGTATAAGGAACTCACACAACTCAATAACCAGCTTTAAGCTTTAAAACATGAATACTCTGCATAAAAAAGTTTAGGAGATTTTACTGTTCTTCATTGCTGGAATGCATATAGATAATACGGCTCACTTAATTACCTTTACCTATGATGTCCCTGCCAACCATGTCTTACATCTACCTGCTAAAAAGCTAGCTTTCCTTTCAGATCCAGTTCAGATATCATCTTCACACAATCATCTATGACCCCTGAACACTTAATCCAAATCACAGATGGACTTCTGGAAAGCTGGTAAAAAAATCCCACATATACAATTACCATTATTGTTTTAGACAGACACACAGTAATATTTTATATTAATTTTAAAAAAGAATATATATTTTATCTTGTCTCAATTTATTCTTTCTTGGTTACTCTTTCTATATATGTATTCAAGTTTCTTACAAATACATGTCATTTTTCCTATGCCCAAAGAACTTCTAGCCTTTCTTGTGGGGCAGGTCTGCAGCTGATGAATTGTTTCTTTCTCTCCCTCTCTATTTGTTTTTGCCAAATCTAGAACATGTGTTTTGCATTTTTTTTTAATATGTTGAATACCTCACTTCCTCTTTTTGCTTGGATAGTCTGATGAAAAGAAAACAAATACTTATTCTTGTTTCTCTATAGTCCTTTTTATTTTCTCTTCTTTAAAGATTTTGTTTTTGGTTTTCTTGTAATATAATTGTGCGTGTGTGTGTGTGTGTGTGTGTGTGTGTGTGTTATGGTAGGGTAGGGAGAAATTGCATTGCCTTTGATATTATCATATAGATCTTGGGTAACATGTTTTTCCTCTTTGCCTCTCTCAGTTTGGGAGGCTGTCTTGAGCTATCTTCAAGTTTACCTATTCCTTTTTTGAAGTCTCCTGACTCTGATAAGGCCATCCAATAAAGTCTTCATTTATTTTTCCTTTTTAGAATTGTTTTTTTTTTTTTTGGACTCTTTCTTACCATTTTCATCTCTTTAATTCCATTTCTTAGCCTGATAATTCCAAATATGTGTTTTTATCCTGAATGCAGTACTGAAGCCTTCTTTATTTATTTCGATTACATTTTTTTTCTTTCTTGAAAGTGCCTTGGAATTTTTTTTTTTTTTTGATATATGGACATATTGATTTGGGAAATAGGAATTGAAATACTTAACTGTCTAGTGTGAGGATTCAAGTTATTCTGGCAAGGTTTTAGGTGTGTTTAATACAGGCTGAAACTAATGGTGCCAAAGCTACAAAAATAATAAGTGTTTTGTTCCATACTTTTGGGCTTCTCTAATTACTTTGAGAGTTTATGTCTTGCATTCCTTTCAGTTCCAACCTTCCATGATATAGTAGAACTTTTGAAAGGTCTGGGAGACATGTCCTATAATTTTCTTCTTAAATCTCAATCTAACCAATTTAATATGGTAAAAGTGATAGAATTCTACTCCCTTAATTAGGGCTCGTATAAAACTTTCTTAACAAAGAGTTGGATAAGAAAGAGTTCTCTCATAGACATTGACAAAGTAAGGAGCTATGCAAGAGGTCCTGTGCGATAGTCAAGTGACCAAGAACTACAGCAGCAGCCTTGAAAACTCAGGGCAGTCTCTCTCTACCAGCAAACGAACAAACAAAAAATAAATGGGGTCCTCAGTCCTATAACTGCAGGTGACTCAACTCTGACAATACAACATTTGGAAACACTCTAGAAAGAAACTCAGTTCAGCAACACCTTGACTTAAGTCTGCTTGAGGAGGAATTTGACTAAATTGTGTCTAGACTCCTTGTCAAGGAAACTGTAAGATAACAAATGTATATTGCTTGTATAGTGCTTTAATATGCCAAGTCTGGGGTAATTTGTAAACTAGCAACAAAAAACTAATAACAGTTCTAGTGGTGACCAAATCCCAGGAGATACAATAGAATGGTAATGGAAGTACGGATTTAATTTTTAAGTCACAACTAAACCAAATATTGCCCTTTTTATTTTAATGTATGTGGAAATTAAATCACATTTTGTAGCAATATTACACAATTGATAGAGTTCTTTTATTTATAGAATTAGATTTATTTTTAAATAATCTTTTTATTTGGTCTATAGTATTGCTAATTAATGTTAGTTTCTCCCTCCTTTTTCAGAACTTGTCTCAAAATGGTGTGAGAATTCTAGAGTTAAACAGAAAATGAGACCATAATGTTTTACATCTAAAATGTGTACTGATAGCAAGAAGGAAACAGAGAGTGGAAATATTGGGATATGGGCTAGGAACTTTAGACACAAACTTTCCACTGCACCTGGAAATTTCACAGGCTATTCCTAGCATGGAAAGGATTAATAGGTAAAGAGATCTGCTTGCTTGTCTCATGTAGTATTACTGCAGGAGAATTTAGAAACTCAATTTGTTAGTGAGAGTAATAGTTGCTAACCAAGTGACTTCTATGTTTTAAACCTAGGAGTATCTAAGAGAAGTAGGATTAAAAAAAATTGGCCTTTTTAAATTTTTTTACAAAATTCATTCTTTTAATTGGGATAAACCTAGGATTCTCCCCATTAGGTATCACCACTATAGGTGGTGCCACCTACACCTATCACTGCCAGAAAATTACCCTGGTCAACCACCATAATCCATTCCATAGTCCACTGAGCTTCCCTCTCTTTTTGTTCCTTTGGATGCTTCACTTTTATAGTCAGTTTTCTAGGGTTCGCTTTTAAGGCTGTGTTTTGCTGGTTCTTAGTTTGGTTCCTCTGTATTCTACATTTTAGTGACACCATCTGGCATTTACCTTTCTCCTTCTGACTTATTTCACTAAGCATTTTTTTTCCATGTTCTGGCAGAAGTGGCTGTGTTCTAATAAAAAGAGCAGTAATTTGAAGGTTGTGAAATTCTGTATATAAAATAAGTTTATGTCTTCATATTACATGTTTGTTTGAAAACTAAAACATAAAAATTAAAATCTACATTTTAATAGAAATTGCAGAATAACTGTGAACTCATTTTACATCATGTCATTACATTCCTAAGTAGTGCATATCAGTCTCATCAAATTTATAGATGAATAAAAGTTTATAATTTCTAAAATACCAGGATAATAATAAATACAAGCTTTATTACCAAAGTGAATTTCTTTTCTAGGTGATTAATATATATTAAGCCTTCATTCTTTTCTTTAGTAGAGTTCTAAAGACCTGAATAATATTTATTTTTGATTTTGATAACTTTAGTTACTTTTTAATTGAGGTAACTGTAGGATCCCCCCAATCAAGTATTGTCACCATAGTCCTCCCATTCTGAATCATTCGTATTTCAACCACCTCAGTCCACTGTGATCCCTTTCCCACTTTGTTCTTACCCCTCCCCAATACTTCCCTCCCAGAGAAATATTTTAAATATTATGAATCCAGTACTAAAACAATGAATTAGCCAGAAAATGTACTCAATGTAGAACATGCAGCACTGCAATGAAATACTGAAGATAGAAAACCACCAGTCTTTTATTCATTTGCTGCATTTTCTGATAAGGAAAAGAAATTTTCTCTTCACAAGTAAACATATTTTCTCATAATAAATATTTCCAATAATCTTTAGTTATTTTAAACAGTGTGTCAGTAAGACGCACTGTCACTGCCAATTTTACATGCTATATACATGCTAAAATAAGAATCTTATATATAAATAAGAAAGAAATTCAGGAAAAAGTACTAATAATATAATTTAGTAAATCATAGATGACATAGTGTACCTGAGTTTTCTTAAGTAACAATCACTGCATTTTGCTTATTTACTAGATCAAGTATAGGGAATTGCTAATTCCCTATTTGACATATTTGATAATACCCTAATTGACATAAAAACTTTTTATGTCAAATAATTCTGGAATGTCAAAAAATCATAGGTTGTTAATTAAACTGAGGTGTAGGCCTAGAGAAGTCAAGTGCAGAAATTTAGCAGCATGAATTAAAACTGGCTGAAAGATCCTGCCAAAGAGTTTAATAATAGAGCTATGTGAACCTTGACTACTTTCATTCATAAGCTATTTGTAGAAACTCTTCCCCTATTCATGAAGAATAAAAGTCTTGTAATTCTGATTTAATTTCAAGCTTCAGTTAGATTTCAAGCAAAATTTGAAATTAAATGGCATCATCTTTCTTACCTTTGAGATGCTCTCAAAGTTGATATCCTATATATCCCTACTATTGGGAATAAAAATCACTGTAATCTATATTATAACCACTATAATAATCAGTAGTGATCAGGTGCTCATTCAATTTCTGAGGATTTTGATTATGAGGATTCATTTCTAGAATTTTTTAAAAATCATATCTTTGCCTGGGTTCTGTCTCACCATTAATGGCTTAAGTAACATCTAATTGATTTCTTATAAACTTTGCATTTTTTGGTCTAAAACACAGTAAACACTATGGGTTTCAATTAAAGACCTTTGAAAGAATAAGTGTATATATAGTACCAGAAGAATGGATTCACACTAATTCCAACTGTTTCCAAATAAGTTGTCAGAGAAATTTGATTCTAGAGAAAATCATATTTGGAGGTATATAGCTAATGCGAAACTGTATGTTAAGGTGAAATTTTCTTTTATTGTTTGAATCCTATGAAGGATAAAGAATGGTATTGATAAAGAGACAGCATGAAATGGTTTGAATGAATACGGAAACAAATGGATTGAAATACTATGGGTATATATAGTTTTTATACAAAAAACTATAACCTTCATCAGATTCTGCAAAACATGTACGAAACATAAAAAAAAATGAAGACCCATGCATCTAAGAAGTATGTTTCACTTTACCACTTTACATTATATGTATTATTTCATAATTATCAATTATAGATTTTTTTTTGTTCAAGAAAGACATGCTTAATAGTGCATGGAACATAAAAATAGAAGAATTACATTTTCCCTAAGCTTAATTATGTCCCTGGAAACCCAAACTAATTTTTAATGGTTATTATAAAACATGAATTTATTTGGCTTTTTTGGATTTTTACTCTAATCTACTAGAATGTTGATTTTAGAAAAATTTTAACAGTAAATGAATATTTACATTAAAAGAGCATTATGGAGTCAATAAAGAAATACAGATTTCTCTGCTATCTAAAAGTAGAATATCCCTACTTTGTATAAATTGGTAGGTTACATTTTTAGTAAGGGAATGCTATTACCTTGAATTTATATGAAAAAAAATTGAGCAATCCTAAACCCATAAAATATCTATGAAATCATATCAAATAGCATTGTTCATATTGGGAATAATGAAGAAAATCTATATTATAAGAGGTGCTTTTAGCATAGTCATATGACATTTGCCACTATTCCTAAAAATAAAGTAACCATGATGATTACTGTTGATTGACATATAATGGCTTCTGTTATTTCTGCAAATATCCAGTGAGTTTGCTATACAAATTAACCCTCAGAGTATAAGTAGGCAGACAACTATATCTAAGACATCACAGAAAACTGCTAAAAATAAATTAAACAGAAATTCTAGAAATCAGCCTGAAAAATAAAATGGCACGTTATCATAGGTAACGAAGACATATGAATACAGATGTCTCATCAGGAATGACTGAGGCAGAAAAGCAAGGTACTTACACAGTGCTGAAAGAAAATAAGTGGTAACCTAGAAATCTATGTCCAGTGAAAACATCTATGAAGCATGAGGTTGAAATAACTGTTTATGATAAAAACAGACAATTTATCACACATAAAAGTATTCTAATAAGAAATGGTAAAGGAACTTCTTCAGACTAAAGGGAAATAGTATACAGAATTCATCCTTTCATGAAGGAATGAAGACTACATTTCCATTAGAGACTACATTTCCTCTAAATTCCTTTTAAATCAAAATGAATGTGTAAAGGAAAATGCATATACTTTTTCTTATGGAACTTAGGTTGTGACAATGTAACACATATGATAATCCAAGCACAAAACTATGTTAGGATGCAAGGGTAAATGGACCTATATTATTTCTTAACTTTTTTTTTTGCTCTCTCTCTCCCTATACACGCACATACACACACACAAACATACACACACATGTATAGATAGACATATGATACATACATGGAGTTAAATTAATATGTGAAAATATATTATGTACTTCATCTCCCTTTATAACAATTAAATGGCTTTTTAAATTTAATAATATAGGATTAAAATTTGAATATTTAAGGTAAAAAAGTTTACTAATTGACAAGATATCTAAATTTCTTGCTAGAAAATAAACATGTAATTGTGTTAAATGCCATCTCTACATATGGAGAGGTGATGTCCAAATTACTGTTACTACAGTGTTAAAATCATTATTTTAAATAAGACTCCACAATAGTGATCATTCAAGAATGGCTTCCAACTTGACAAATACCCTAAATAATTCTTCAACTTATAAACAAGTATATTTTTGGTAAATTTATTTATAATTTTTTAATTGAGGTAACAGTATGATCCCCATCAGGTATCACCCAACGGTAGGATTCTGAGAAATGTAAGAGTACTAAGAAAGAGATATATGGAACTTAAACTGGCACTTTGAAATAGAAAGATCTTAAAATGATTACATACGAATTACTCAAAAAGTTTTATTTTAAAGGGAATAGAGGATTGGAAGTATATCTGAACTAGAAGGAGGATACATGAAGTTTTTGCGCTCTGTTTTAAGTAGGGCAAAATTAGAGTCTGTTCATATGAGAATGATTCAATAAAGAAAGAAAAAATCATATTTTGATAGAGATGGTGTTGAGCAAGTACAAGTTTAGTCAATGAATAGAAAGAAAGAAATTGGATTTAATGTCATGTGTACCTGCCCTCAGAATGGCTGTTCGTTCTTTCAGGAAGAAGTTAGAGTGTCAGAGAACAAAAACAGGTATATCCATAGACTAGAAGCAAGGGATATCTAGTTTTCTCTGTATTATTAACATAGCTGGAAACAAATCTACTAGCTAAAGTTGAAAAAAGACAAGGAATAGAGTCCATTTAAGGAATCGGAAATATTGTGGGGGGAAAATTGTCCTCTCTAAAAGTATGAAAATTAATTGACTAAAGAAATATTAGACTGTCTATTCAGCACCAGGGCCACTTAAATTTTGGGGGAGTGAATTTTACTTAACATCCTTTAACATACTTTTTTAATTTTTCCCCTCTGGACACATTCTGTTACTTCAGTGCTGGCTCAAGAATGCAGATAGGTAGTTAGGTAACAGAGAAAAAAATGAACTAATCCCACTACTCAAATCTAAACTATAGTACCTTATCCCTTTTCTTAAGAACATTTTTTTACTCTGCTCCAATTCAGTAGTTGTCTCCAAATCCCCTGTTTTCCAGATGATTCAAGTAACTCTCCAGCTCAGAATATTCTTGTTCTTAAATGGCTTCTGTTTGGCATTAGCAAATGTCCTTCAAACCAAACCATTCTCATTTTACAGTTAGTACATTAATTCTCATCCACGCTTCGGGATAAAACTTTTTTTTTTAATCTCATCATGTTTTTGGCTCTGACACTCAAAATATGAACATACTGAACACTTCAAAGAAAGTTATTTCCATGTATGAGGTTAGTTAAACTGAAAATAACACTATATATCAACACTATATATCAAAATAACACTATATAACAATATATATCACTATATATATATATATCACTATATATCAAAATAACACTATATATAAATAACACTATATATATCATATATATATATATATATGATATTTCAATCAGTAAATATAGTAATTGACATTGACATTTTTTCTCCTAAATCATAGCTCAGAGGATTGCCAACAGGGATTATATTTTCAGAAGATGGTTTGGATAAAGTTATTATTCCCCTCTCCTCTTTCTCTTGTCTCTCATCCCCCTCTATCTATCATCAATCTACCTACCTGTATTCTTGAACCTGCATTCAAGAATATATATATATATATATATATATATATATATATAGTTGTATCTATATCTATCATCTGTACCTAGATCATCTTTATCATATGTCTATATATATATAGATATATATATAAAGATGAGTTTTTGAAAATTTTTTCAATGTCTAAAAGAGAGATAATATTCTATATTAGAGATTATTATTAATAACAGTCCATGTTTTAATATCTTGGCTTTTGATATGGATAAGAGTATCTTAATAATTCAAATGAGTAAAAAGAAAATGATCAAATTTAAAAAATATTATAAATTATCATATGAAGCAGATGTGTTTGAATACGTCCTTTCAATTTGGTTAAATTGCACATTCAGAAAATAAATTGTTATCACCTCAAGCAAATAAAATAATGAGTACATTTTGCTCAAAAAGATGGTAATCAGTTAAATATAAAATTAATGTTATTATTTCTACTAATGGACTCTTGGTAGCTAGTGAGACTTAACAATAAAATGCCTATTACAGCAGACTCTGTCCTCACAGATACATATGATGCTATGTAAGAATAAAACTAGATCGAGATTTGTTTTAGCGGTTGCATGGAACTTCTAATGTAATTTGAAGGAACAGAATAATGATATTTTGTTTTAGTTTTAGTCTTGTGAATCACTTCCAACATAGAGCTACTTTTAATGTGGATACATATTTTTATTCTTAAATCATTTGGTTCAGAAACTTTGTCATAAACAAAAAATAATGAGCATAGAATAAAGTGTATGCTTTTTCTAACCTATGAAATGTGTAATATTATATTCTTGGTTATTTTGTTGAAAATTTCAATTATTCCCACCCCCACAACAGTAGATAAGTAAATAGATTCCTACACTAAGGAGATAAGAATAAATGAGCTAGAGGAGAAATATTTGGAGAAAAATGGGGGAAAAAGAGGTAAATGGAAAAAAAATAGCAAAGTAATATAGACAGTAGGAAGAAATGAATAAATCAATAAAAAACCTAAATCAAGGTTAATAAATCCTACAAAGAAAAGTATAAAATGAAAAACGAGTCTCTTTCAGAAAAGTTTGTAAACAATGTACGAAATACCTAACTAACTAGACAGAGATACTTGGAATAACTTTGAAGATGGGATCAACAAGAGCAGTCTTCATGTTGCTTCAAAATAGAACTATTAAACAAAGAACATGCCATGGAAATAGGCTGACAGGCACATAATCCTCCAGAATGAACTAAAAATCAGCTCCCCCTTGAGATGGGCCTAGAGGTCACCAATGACAAATATTTGTAATGTATTACTACCATACTGGAAATTAAATTTATTCTTAATCATTTAAGAAAATTCAGTTGTGCTTTACATACACTGCATAATTACAACATTTTGAAAATGTAGTTTTGAGCACATTTCCAGTGGGAACAAAACAGCAGATTCCAGTAAATATTGCCTATTTAAAAAAATCTCTCAAAACAGGGAAGTCCTTATCCTTTGCTCACTGCCCTAATGCTCTGACAAGATTTCTTCATTATCTGACAGATGACTCTTATAGAAAACAGTAATTGCAAACAAGTTGATAGAATGACAGTCACCAATTACCTAACTACACAGCAGGCAGAGGAAAGGGAAGTTTGGAGTCCTCCTGGATGTAATACTTTTAACTCTGTTTCAGTAGACACTAAATGAAAAGAGAAATAGGTCAAATACAGTTTGACAGATCCTGCAATTTTACTCTGGAGTCTTATAAACAATTGATAAAGTCCAATATTCTCCAAAATTGGATGCTGTGTTGATTTATTTTAATTAAAAATAAAAATATCATAGAACTATGACAATGAGTTTACAAGATTATGTAGGGTATGTATTCTACTAATATATAACTCAGTTTGATACAAAATGATCTGTAACAAACTGAACCTTTAAAAGCTTCCATGGGAGAAGGGATGAAAGAGGGGTGAGAACAAAGAGGGGGAGAGCACAGTTGACTATAGTGATGAACTATGGGTGATTTGGTGCCTGGTGCACTACAGTAACTACAACTTAAAGCAGGGGGTCTTACACTTCCAAATACCAATAATAATGTAAGCCAATGTTATCTCAGTAAAAGAAATCACAAAATTCTTAGAATTGCAATAAGAAAAAATTATAAATTAATGGAAATATTCACTTTAGTCTCAATTTTACCATGATGCTAGGAAACAATAATAGACTCATTTTATATGCACCATACTCAATGTATCAATTATATAATTAGTGAATGCAAAATTAATAAATTACATTTTAGGTTTATATAGTTGTCTTTAAGATCTTAACTTGTAACCTCATCTCTAAGAGACTTTCACTCTTAATCTGTTAATGAATAATGTTTCTGTTCTTAAAGACGGACTTAGAAGCTGGATATTGGTTAATTCATCAATATAATGACAAAATTGGAGACTTCCTGAAGGCCTGTTAGCCTAGGGAGGCTTTCACTTTGGCATTGCTTCAAATTTAAAATAATCCAGGGCCTGCCTGGTGGCATAAGGGGTTTAAGTCTCAGCACTATGAAGCTATCCAGAGCCACTGCAGCAGGAGTTCAATACCCAGCCAGGGAGCTTCCCACATGATGCAGCAGACCTCTCCTGCCTTGCCTGCTGCTCCCCTCAGCAGTGTACTTCAGTCAGTCTGCCTCTTCTGCTCCCCACTCTGCCTCTGGGGAACCCTCTCACCACCCCATACCTCTTTGCTACACCCCAACTTGTACACATAAATAAATCTTAAAAATAAATAAAATAAAATAATCCAAAATTTTACTGGTTACTGAAAGTTGCAAGTTGTTTTTATTACTATTTTCTGTTTCAGCCTATCCTTCTGTTTTCTATTTTCTTATTTGGTTGATTTCTAATTCATTCTATTTATCTTATATTTATAAGGGAAAAACAATAATTTGGTGATTTAAATTGGGCCAGATTTGCTTTTTATATGACATTTTAGAGTTATTTTTAAAATACAAAAACAGGATAAAATCTAATTTGTTTCCTTTAGTGGATTACAATTTGCTAACATTTCTATTTTATTCCCTGATAGCTATTGAAGAAATTCGTATGCAGAGCCAGACAACCAATCTGAAAATACCAAATATCACCAATAGAAACTAATATAGATTTCTCTTTCATAGTCTTCTACTCTACTGAATTATACTTCAATAAAAAGTAATATTTTGCTCCCATGTAAAAATCAAGTGAGATCTATTTAAATTTGCCTTGCATATCTGGCAAAATTGGTCAGCCTGTAGTCAAAAACACTGAAGAAACTAGTTAAAATATGTAAAACAATTTCAACTATCATATTTGTTTCCTCTAAAAACTCACCAAAGAAATTTAAGTCATTTAAAATATAATTAATTAAACCTTGATCCATTCCATAAAATCTGATATGGACTCAAGGGAGTCATAAAGTTATATGGATCTGTTTTCTTTCACCCAGATGATGAATCCACAGAGTTTTTAATCCAATATGAATCTCAAAAATTCAAAGATATAGATTTGAAAAGAGGAATGAATGAACAAAATAAATTTACTACATAATCCTTTAATAGAAGCTTTAGAAACCAAACCTCACTAAAATAAACAATGGTCAATATTCACTCAGTGGAGTAATAAAGGTTTCACCAGAAAATGGCTTGTTGAATGCAAGGATATTTACTTTTGCAAGAAATGATCTATATGGAAACTTTATGGAAGCATTTTACTAAATACCAAAATTATTTAAGGTCATTTTATCAGTTTTAGAAAGTTCTGTTTGACTACCATCCTGCATTTTTTTCTCCAGAATATAGACGTAGAAAAGTATTTTGGACAGCTATCCATGAGAAAGTATGTATGTAAGGAGAAGGAAAGTGACAAAGGGATTTGTTGATTTTGCATTTTCATACCAGTTAAAATATTTGGGTGTCTTGGAAGGGGCAGACAGTGGTTATTTTTTAAGTTATCTTAAAGATAAGTGAAAAGCTCTTATGTCATTCTTTGGGGAAGCTGTGGTTTCTCCATAGCTTTATTTATAAATGTCATCAATTCTAGTGCCTTAGCACTTTTATATTTTAAAAGAGCAAGGGCTGTGTGTGTGAACAGTTCAGATAGTGCATAGTGTCTTACTCAGCTTGTACTTCAATAACAAACTAACATAGACCAGGGGCCTTAAAAACCAAATGTTTTTTTCTCACAATTCTGGAGACTGGGAAGACTAAGATCAAGGGACTTTCAGATGTAGTACTGGGTGAGTGCTTACTTCCTAGTTTACAGATAACCAACTCTGCTTGTGAGAGAGAGAGAGAGAGAGCCCTCTTATTATTAATTTAATTAATTGAAGTAACATTGGTTACAACACTGTATGTGATTTAGGGTATAGGATACATGACTTAAATTCTTATACCACTTCCAGGGCACTTACAGTCCTCTACCACCATCCGTTGTGCTCACTCTTCTTATTATATATTTTTTATTTATTATAAGGACAATAATCTCATTTACAAGGAACCCACCTTCATGATCTACATACCTTCCAAAGACCCCATTTCTTAATACCTAGTGTCATTGGAAGTTTGTATTTCATATATTAATTTGTATAGTCATATACACTCATTCTACAGTAGTTTGTAGAGAAATTCAAAACTTTCATTATTAATGCAAGCTTTAAGAATTTTCTACCACTAATAGGAATATTTTCCCAAAATTACTATGACATTTTCCTTTTTTTTTTTAAGAGAGTAAAGAAAAGCTTATTTAAATGAAGAAAGTAAGGACTCCATGGTACACTGCACTTGGGAGCCGCCAGGAAGCCCTATGACATTTTCTTTAAGCTAATCTGGTAGATATGTATTACGTTATAAGTCAAAACTTGGTATTTTTAAAATTCTGATAGCACTATTACTTCAATACTCAGGGAATGCTTTAATTTTTCCCTGTATCTTTAAATGTCTAAAAGTTAGTTGATATGAATCATTTTTCTACTGTAAACACATAGTGAGGTTTTTAAAATAAGTTTCATCTCTATTATTAATTATGTGACTATCTTCAATTCAAATGCTGGAGATCAAATGAGCTTCAATGTAGTCTAGTTTTTGTTCCCTATATGACTGGTAAGATAGTAAAATTCATATGAGAAGACAGAAGAAGGAATACAGAGCAGTTTGCTAATGGAAAACCTTCCCTTTTTATATTCTAAGTACTTAAGTTGAAACTTACATTACAATGCACACTGTTTTATCAATTGCAGCATATGGGAAAGAAAAGTATACTTGTCTTTAGAGTCACTAAATTCTGTTTACACCTTGGAGTGGTATGCTCTCTCTACACAGATCCTTAATATTTTTGACCTTGTTATTTTGAGGAATGAAATCGCTGTACTTTAATCACAAAGATGTTGAACAGAGCAAAAGAAATAAGATATATAAAAACGAAGCTCTCATTGACCGAAAGTCACTGGAATCTCATAATACCTTTAATTATTTTATTTAGTGATTATATTGCTTAATTAAATATATTAATTTGCAGTTTAATTACTGAGCATTTTTGAGTGGCTGCTATTCATTACACACTACAGATGATAGAATTTAGGCAAGATTATGAGACCCGATCATATAAAGTTATAGGTTCTTAATTGCTAAATGGATCCTGAAAACAGTAATGGTGTTTAAAGAAAATAAGAACAATCCTGTGAAAAAGAACTACTCCAATAAACCAATTGGCAAGAT
Source organism: Scalopus aquaticus (assembly GCA_004024925.1). Classification (NCBI taxonomy): domain Eukaryota; kingdom Metazoa; phylum Chordata; class Mammalia; order Eulipotyphla; family Talpidae; genus Scalopus; species Scalopus aquaticus. The sequence continues at coordinate 37,323 of PVIJ01004242.1, read as the reverse complement.
TTTGTTGGCAACAGGTTATTTCCAAAAACTTGTGAAGATATGAAGATAGCATTGTAGCTAAAAGACTGAGTGATTTCAAAAATACCCAAGGTCTAGGATTATATTCTCACCCCTTAGCAGCATGCTTTTTCTTAATCATTGCTGTGTTACAGTACATTCTCAGTATCTCTGTTTCCACATTGTGTCATCTCTACTATTAGCTCTGTAACTTTCTCCTCTATGTTCAATTCAAATTTGGGAGACTGACACAATTAAAGGTATAATCCCTATTTTGTAAAGCTTTCTTGCCAAGCACCACTTGGATGCCATTGTCAAGAGCATAGATTCTCTGCCTGGGTTTGATTGATCATTCCAGGTTCAATCAGCTGTTAACAAGGTGGCTGTTTCATTGGATTAAAGACCTAACTATCTCAATAGGGAAACCTTAGTGCCATTCTATTAATTAAGACTAGGAGTTCGGCAATTTCTGTATAGAGGAACTACTGTCAGGGCAGTCCCCAAAAAGTTGCTCTGCTTTGAACTGGTGTAGTCAAGAGAACTATCAAGAAAGCTAAAATGGCAAATTCATAGCCTGCTCTACCATTCATACTGACTTATGCCTAGGCCTTCACATACAAATCCTGTGTAATAAAAAGTAGTTCTCTATGGCCTCCCTGGTGGCACAGCATGTTAAGCATAGCACTGCGATGCTATCCAGAGCCACTGCAGCATGAGTTCGATCCCCACCAGGGAGCTTCCCACATAGCACAACAGACCTCTCCTGTCTCACCCGCTGTTCCCCTCAGCTGTGTACTTCAGTCGATCTGCTTTTTCTGCTCCCCACTCTGTCTCTGGTGAATCCTCTCACCACCCTATGCTTCTGGCCTACACCCCAGCTTGTATGCATAAATAAATAAATCTCAAAAACAAAGTAGTTTTCTCATTCTTGAAAGATAAGTTTGAGAAGTACTAGCAATTATCCAATGTTATACTTTTGCTGTCTAAGAAACTCTGTTGGATTAGGAAGATTTTTTTCCAGATAAACACACATTTCTTTTTTCATTCAAAATATAAGCAATTTCATAGATTGACTAGATGGAAGGAATTTTGGTCATTGTTTCTTTAATGCTAAGTACACCTAAAAAATTTAATTCATTTTATTTTCTGACTCATTTTTAGCTGCTATGGTATTGGAATTTGCCCTAAACCTTTATTCCTCAAGATTCTTACTCTTTCTAATTGCTGCCTTCTTCCTCTGTACTTCCTTCTGCCTCAACCCTTTCCCAGTTGGCAGTAGCTAGGCTAACAGCACAATGCTGAGGTTGTGCTTCAGTGCATCATTAATGTTTGGCTCTCAACTTATTCCTTCTGGGAGCAGAATTTTTATTGTACTTAATAGTAACTGCAGATATTGAAAGCACATAATTACTATGCACTATTGTTATTGTAATAAATTAATATACTCAGTCAACATGTTATATTTCAAAAGCAGTTTTTAAGGATTTTATTGAATTTCAAAGATTTTTTTTTCAAGGCATTGTGAAGCTAGGAATTGAAGGTCAAAATAGTTTTTATTCTGAGCATCAATCTTTTAAAACCCTGTTATCAGCAAGGTCTCTTCTAAAGAATGCATTATATATAAATGTTTCAATCATGGCTCATTTTTTAAAATAAAGATGGAAGGTCACAAATGTTTTATCTGATTGCCCTTGGAAATATAGAACTGTGTATGAGATTAGGAAATTGTTTCCCTCTTCATGGCAGCTTGATACACTTGTAGTCTCTAAAGGACTGTTCCCAAAGATATAAAAGACTATTGCATCAAGGCCTTCCAAACAATATTTAGTCTTTGGTAATGAAAATAAAAGAAATATATACAAAGACAGAAACATATTTCAAAATAACGATACAATCATGTTCTACCATGAATTGAATAGCAAGCTGTGTTTATTGTTGACAAAGCTACTATCAAAACAGAAAACTTGTTCACAATTTCATTGGTCCTATTACATAGTACTTTTACAATAAAAGAAGGGAAGCAAAATCTTTTACTGCAGTAAGTTTTTAGTCAGGAATATTGGTCATTGAAAATGTTACTAAAATTTCCTACGATCATGACATTAACTCTAAAATTTCACTTCTGACAAATTATAAAATTGGTAATTATACCAATTATAATTATACAAGAGTAGCTTTCAAGTTCATATTTAAATTGCTTGCCATAGTTATTGAAAAATAGTAGCTTTTGCTCATGAAATGAATTGGCTAAAATATAAAATTATTTCAAGGGACAAACTGCAGTTTGATAAAATATTTTCATTACTATATATATATTTTTTTCATATTTAGTTTCTTCTTAAGAGGCAACTGTCTCAATCAATTTTTAGGAGTGATTGAGAGGATGTTATTTGTGTGTAAGTGATATGACAAATACACATAGAATACAAAATTAATTATAATTCTGAATCTGAAAATTATTTATCATTCAATTTTTCTACTAGAATCCATTGACTTTTATCTTTATAAATCTAAATAATACAACAAATATGACTGAAGTAAAACTGCTTACTATTATCCCATAGTTTTGAAAAAGTTGGCTCAAAAATAATTTTATATTAGTGGAAGCAGATTTTGAAATATTTAAGTGGCATAATATACATATGAATATTAAATACTTCATCAGAAAGTACTGAAATTAAATTATAAAGTATGTTCTAGCTCACCACCATTCATTGACTTAGTCATCAAAATTTACTCTGTCTTTTATTGCTAATCAAAGCATATTTGTGAATAAAATAAGATAAAAAGAATGTCTTCATCATAAAAGTTTAAAATCTAGTGAAAGAGACATGCATATAAATTAGTAAAAACAAAACAATGTGACAAGTATTTATATGCTGATATGGGGACAAACAAGCGAAACAAATTGGTATAGTCTAAGGAGTTTAAAAAATGGAGGAATACTGAAAGCATATCAACTATCTGGTCACAATGACATCAAACTAAAAATGAACCACACACACACACACACACACACACACACATACACAAACACAGCAGGAAAAATATTTCTAGGTAGAAACTGAACAATACAACTGAATGATAGGTTATAGTTATTGGGCTAATAAGGAAATCAAACAAGAAATTAATATGTACCTAGAGCCAAATGAAAATGAAGACACAAACTATCATAAACTATGGGACATGGCAAAACCAGTACAAAGAGGAAAGTATAAAGCCCTACAGGCTCACATCAAGAAAGAAAAAAATGCTCAAATAAATAATCATACCTCTCATCTTAAGGAACTAGAAAAAGAAAAACAAATGAAACCAAAAACCAGTAGAAGAAAGCAAATAATAAAAATCAGAGGAGAAATAAAACAAATCAAACACAGTCCAAAATATTAATGAAACATAAATCCTGTTCTTAAAAATATATATATACATAATAACCTCTAGCTTGTACTCAGAAAGAAGGGAGAGAATACCACCAATGTGATCACATTTTTTGAACCAACAGTATCCCGTTCCAAAACCAAACAAAGTCATCACACACAAAAAGAAAATTATAGACCTATTTTGCTAAAGAATATAGATGGAAAATCCTCAACAAAATCTTAGCAATGCAGTAGAAGGATCATACACTATGACCAAGTGGAATTTATTCTAGGAACACACAGATGACTCAACATCTGAAAGTCAATCAATGTAATTCAACACATCAGCAAAAGGAGAAATAAAAATCATATGATCATATTAATGGATGCAGACGATTCAGCAGCCATTTTGTGTTAAAAACCCTCAAAAATTGGGAGTAGATGGAACATACCTCAACATAATGAAGGCCATATGAGACATAGTCACAGCTAACACATTCTCAATGGTGAAAAGTTGAAAGCTTTTTTTCTAAGATCTGGTACAAGACAAGGATGACTACTTTCACCACTACTATTCAACATAGCACTGAAAGTTCTACATAGAGCAATTAGGCAAGAGGCAGATATAAAATGAATCCAAATTGGAAAAAAAGAAACAAAACTATCACCTTGCAGGTGACATGATAAAATAAATAGAAAACCCTAAAAACCCCACTAAAAGACTAGGTGAAACAATAAATCAGTACAACAAAATGGAAGGTTACAAAATCAATATACAAAAATCACTTGCATTCCTGTATACAAAGAGCAGAAAAGGAAGAAATTAAGAAAAAAAAATCTCATCTATAATAACTTAGAAAATAATTATATACCTCGGAGTAAACTTAACAAAGGAAAGGGTGGTTATTAGCAAACATGAAAAAGAGAATTGCACATCCCTTTAACTTCCAATGGGATGTGTGGTGTGTGTGTGTGTGTGTGTGTGTGTGTGTGTGTGTGTGTGTGTTTTATTGAGGTAACACTGGTCTACAACATTCTATATGACTCAAAGTTATAGGTTCACATCTCTTCAGATGTAACTTCCCATCATTTTCTGCAAAGTCTAACTGCTATAATAATCCTCTGGGAGAGATATGGTTAGAAAAAAATATATAACATTGAGCTCTTCATGAATTTGATTGCTCACAACTTTGTTTTTAGATAATGCCTTTTAATAAATTCAGAGAAAATTTGTGTTATATCCCAAGGTACCATCTATCTAAGTACAATGTAACTGATTCAGTCCTGTAACCTGTGGAACCCTTATTTATCCACCCAAAACATGCATGTTTGACACAGATCGATTTCTTCCTGGGAATTGGGGCTTAATTCATAACATGCAGTTAAGGAATTGAGATCACATATTTATTTAACAATATTTACAAAAGATACATTTTGGTGTACTTAAAATCAAAACATTCCTCTAGGGGACCCACTGGCAAGCTTATACATTCTTTTTTTTTTTTTTTTGAAGACATTTATTTATGCATACAAGCTGGGCCAGAGGTGTGGGGGGTGAGAGGATTCACCAGAGACAGAGTGGGGAGCAGAACAGGCAGATCCACTGAAGTACACTGCTGAGGGGAGCAGCTGGCGAGGCAGGAGAGGTCTGCTGGGTCATGTGGGATGCTCCCCGGCCGGGATGTAACTCATGCTAGAGTGGCTATGGATAGCTTCATAGTGCAGTGACTTAACCCTTGTGCCACCAGGGAGGCCCACAAGCTAATACATTCTTAAGAGAATCAGTAAAATTTCCTCTCTTCTTCTGTCATTTATAATCACATCAATATTCAATAGGGATATTCCCAAACACCAATTTGTGAGAATTAGTGATATTTCCTCAAAAAAAAAAAAAAAAGACAGCAAACAAAGTTGCTTATCTGTTTCACAGGAACACACTTTTACTCATTTGTAATGTGATTTTTTTTGTTCATTTACAAATGCTATAGTGCTTAAAATACAATAATGCGCCTACATTACAAATAAATATATAGATAAACACACATTCTGTGTCTAAACAAATTTAGTATCTATGCCCTTTACTTCAGATTCACAGAAGAAATAATCTGTTTGTTTCTGAGCAACCAAAGTAATGTGTTGCTCTGTGTCTATCATGTCTGGGGCATAAAATATAAATGAACACACTAACAAGCAATCATTTTAATCACTGTTTCATTAAAACCTATAAAACAATGGGATTAAGCATTATTATTTTAGGAATCTTAAAAAGAAAGACAGCAAATGGTGATTTTCATTTGTCAATGTCTCAGGAGTATAAATTTATAAAAATGACCAACTGATGTGGTTTCTCATAGGTATGCAGAAAAGACAAAGGCAGAAAAAGTTTTGTCATTGTGAATAGACTAATTTGTAAATACAAGTTATTATACTCATTGTAGTTTCCTAGCAATATGTCAGGGAACCATTGAAGTAAAGAGTCAAAGAAATTTGAATCTATCTGCTTTTTACTTATCACCTGATAAGAAGTGGAGAAACTAGAATAGATATATGTTTTTGAATTTCATGATAACTTCCCAAAAAAGTTAAGCTTAGGAAAAGAGACTATCAACCAATTTTTCCAATTCCGAATTGTAATAGTGATTCCTAATATTTTTCAGGATAAAATGTGAAATCTTTAAAACATTGAAGTTTAATACAGGCAAATTTCCCAATATGATGATCTCCTCTGTTAAGATCAGGAACTAACCTTTCCAGAATTTCTTTTTTTGCCCCAGTTCCTTCAATTATCTTCAATGCAGCTATTAATTTTCACGTAGCAAAGAAAACAATCTATCATGACCTAAGCAGAAGGAATCTATAAATTCCTGATGCAAGTCTCAAATAGCATAATATAGGTCACCATTTCTTGGAGTCCACTCAAAAATGATATCCAAATTTTCATAATAATGCCTCTAACCAAAATCTGAATTCAGAATCAGATGCTTAATCATGTTCTAACGTCAGAGATATGAGCCTGGGGAAGCACTTAAATCCAGTGTCACTCTATCCCATTCTTTCAAAAATTTCTCATCACTAAGTCAAAGTCAATATAACACAATGGCCTGTAAGACTCTTCAAAAATTGGTCTGCATGGAAAGGAAGATAACAGAATGGAATCTGGAAATATATTCTAGATGTTCAGGACATCGGATTTTTTTTTTTTTTACAAAAAAGTCATTTTGGAAATGTTGTCTATAACCTAATATGGCTTGTTATGGGCTGAATGTTTGTGTCTTCCAAATTTCATATGATGTCATTGGGAGATGGTCATAATGGTGGGATCCTCATGATAAAGATTAGTGCCCATAAAAGAAACTCTTGAGAACTTTCCAGTCCCCTTCTACCACATGAGGACACATCAAAAGAGCTGCAGCCCCCAGCCTATAAAAAGGCCCTATCAGCATATGACAATGCTGAAATCTTGATTTTGGGCTTCTAAATTCCAGAACTGTGAAAAATAAATTTCTGTTGATCATAAGTCATTCAGTCTAATGTACTTTGTCATAAAAGTCAGAATTAAGACATGGATATAGCAACCTGATGCCCTAGTCAAAATTTGGAGCTGATATTTACAATTGTCATAAAGAGAGTTAAATAAAGCTATATTATGAAAATAAAATTATGGAGCAGCTCTCCTGCCCACCTGTGACTGCACAGGTGTTTCTTTTCACAAACATTTTCTCTTTGCAAAAGAGCAGTAGCAGTGTTTCTGCCTGCCTGTGACTATGCAGGTGCCTCTCTTACCACTCTTTCTTTTCTTTTCTTTTTTTTTTTAAGTTTATATCTATTTTTACATACAAGCTGGGGTGGAGGTCAGAAGTGTGGGGCGGTGAGAGTGTTCACCAGAGACAGAGTGGGGAGCAGAGCAGGGAGATCTACTGAAATACATTGCTGAGGGGAGCAGCAGGCGAGGCAGGAGAGGTCTGCTGCCACCATGTAGTAATCTCTCCGGCCAGGCATCAAACTGCCGTAGCCGTGGACAGCTCCACAGCGGTGGGCTTAACCAGTTGCGCCACCAGGGAGGCCCTCTTTTACTACTTTTTCTAATAAACCTGTCCTTTTAACATGTAAAAAGAAAATGAATAACAACATAAAACTAAAGAATGTTGAGAGGCATCAATCATTCTAAAAGGACACAAATAAAAGTAGAACCAGAATATTTATTATAGTTGTAAATTTTCTATAAAAATACAATATCATATAGACTTTGTATGATTAATTATTGAAAGCCTGATTAGCTAGGATTCATATTTTGAGAGAACTGAGCATTCTTGGTAGTAAATCTATTTAGTACAAAAATCAAAGAAATGGAAATAGTGCTACAGCTGCTTTAAGATTATCCCAAGTGTTAAAATACATCATTACTTCATATTTAATTGTTAAGTAGTTATACCTCATTTTTTTTCTTTTATAGAATGTATTTAATATTCTTGCCCTCTGAGGTATGGAGAGCTCATCCAACAAGATTATTAGGATTTAAAGATTTATTACTAAATTTGAGGACAACCTAAAATCGTGCTAGGTTCATGTTCTTTCTGGGGGAGAAAAACAAAACACTGCATTTGATTAAAAACTTCTTTTGCCATTAACATATTCACTATGCTTCACTGCTTCATGCAGCATTAAAATGATGTAACTTTAAATACCAAAATAAGAATACATTTAGAACTATATATCATAATTTCTGGGACAAAGTTTAATAGGGTTCACCTTTATTAGTTACAGTAATATATCTAATGTTGGGAGAAATGAAAAGGAGCTAAAATTCACTACATTATTCCTAAGTGTTAAATAATATCTGGGGCCTCCCTGGTGGTGCAAGGGGTTAAGTCTCAGCACTGTGAAACTATCAGCAGCCACTGAAGCAGGAGTTCAATCCCTGTCCAGGAAGCTAACTCACATGGTGCAGCAGACCTCTCCTGTCTAACCCGCTGCTCCCCTCAGCAGTGTATCTCAGTAGATACGCATGTTCTGTTCCCCACTCTGTCTCTGGTAAATCCTTTTAATCACCTATCCCCATGCCTCTGACCTACACCCCAGCTCTTGTGTGCATAAATAAATCTTAAAAAAAATAAATAATAACTGCTTTTCAGTCATTAAAAGAGAAACCGTTATTTTCAATATAACTGACATGAAATGACTAACATTTTCTATATAAAATTATTCAGATATAATATTTAGTTTGCTAGAATTCTCAGATGATAATAAAATATGGTATAATATTTTTATTAGTAGTATCTGACTCAAGTGTAGGTGAAAGCAATTATCAAGCTGCAAGCAGAAATTTGATTGCCAATTAGCTGCCTCTGAACCTAAAAGACTGTTACATTTTTATCTATTTGAATTATTTACCTACATCATCAAAATACATTTAAATTTTTAAATTTTAAAGTTACTTTCTTTAAAAAAAGTTGCTATAAACATGATATTCATCTGTTTTTAATAGTATTATGTTGCATATTTTTGAAATGTAGATTTTGTTAAACCCCATATTTATGCTGATAGAGTTTAATAAAGTATTTTTATCATGAAGATCACATTCATAACATCATACCAGTTTACTGATATGGTCATACCATTGATTGGTTTACAACAGATAAATGTGTAGGTGAGTATTTCTGTACTTTATAAAGAAGATATAAATTTGATCCATGTGGTGAGGAAAAGGTTAATTATATTTCTTGTTACTTTCTGGAATAAAGAGAAATAAAGCCAGTAACATCTGCCAGTTTGGTTGAAGCCATGCTTTATAAGACATATATGGTCACACTTTAATTAATGGCATTGCCCTGCATTTACTAGAAGGACTGCAAATTTACGTATAATGCATTCATCATGCTTTCATGGAAAATGAAAATCACAAGATAGTATAGAGAAAGCAATATATTCTGAGGAGCCAGGTAATTTTTCTACAAAGGGTGAAGAGTAGGTTGTGCACCCACAGCTCAAACTCCTACAACAGTCTATACAAGCCACAAATGACACTGTTCATTAGCATAAACAATGCTTAGTGCAATCTGTCTTTATGTCACTTAATTGTCTAAAGTATAACTGTAGGCTTTTATATAACTAAAACAATTACATAAGTGCACTAAGAAAGGACAAGATGATTTCATGATTTAGGAAAGCAAATCAAGCACTAAAAATTAGTTCATTGACATTTTTGATTAATGAGTAATTTGGTTTTATGATTTTATGAGTAAGATTTTGAACAACTAAACTACAACCAATTTACAACTTTTTTTATGAGATTGAATTCTATTGTATCTATTGCAGTAGATAACCTTGTTTTTAAGTTAAATTTCTCACTAGTTATTTTAAGACTTAATACCCATTCTCATTAGATAATAGGAGGTTTAGGGGTCTTGGGATAAGAAAAAATGTGAGCAAAAGTTCATTTAAAAACATATTTTTGATTGATCAGTAGTTCAAAACCATTTAGCAAATTATTTATGAATCAAAAAGGGTTATTTGGAAGATCTATACCTATTTATATCACAAGTAAAGGAATCAAGAATAAATCATGAGAGTTTTTGCTATAAATAATTATTAAAGAATAGAATTGTCATTCATTTGATGGGGAATATGAGACCTGTTTTTGTATAGGGTATCAGGAGTTAGGTAACTTGGAGTAAGTAAGGATTTGAAGTCTGAATTATACTTAGTAAAGGTGGACACAACTAGCAGATTATTTTATATACAAATCTATGATTGTAGTGACAATACCAAATTACTGGTGCATGTATTTGACATTTTTCATTATGGAAATTGTATTCAGAACCATGGAATTTCATCACTGAGAGAGATCACTGAATGAGTAGTATAGAGAGAAAAAAGGAGACATCGCAAGGTCTTTTAGTAATAACAATTCCTAGCCTGAGAATACTAATAAATGAAAAGGGAAAGAAATGGCCAGAAAATCAGTTGGGAGAAAAGGAAAGAAAGAAACAGATTATGGTGTCCTGTAAACCAACTAAAGAAAATGTTTCATCCAAGAAGAGTTTGTTGAGATCAAATATTTCACTTAAGACAAACAGGATGTGAAATAAGAGTTGGCTACTGGATTTTGATAATATAAAGTCATTAGTAACCTTAATATAAGTGATTGCAAAAGTTGTATTGAAGCTGACAGGAAAATATAGAAGAAAAATTTTTGTTATACACACACACACGACTTTTTTTGAGAAGCTTTGCTATCAAATGGAAGAAATAGATGGAAGAGAAAGTAATGTTAAGAAAGTTTTTTTTTCCATTTTAGTTTTTTTTTAAATACAGCATAAATAACAGCATTTTTCATGCTGATAGGAAAGAACCAATTAGTGAATGTGAAAGTACTGATAATATAAATGACTGATTCTTGTATATTCTAGAAAATTTTATTTTAAACAACTACATCTAATTAATTCTATTAGCCATATAAACAAAAAACAGTGGTTATTAAAATGTAAATTAGATAAATATGTTTATTTACTTTTATAAGTTTATTACCTTTTAAACATTTAGTCTAGTTATCTTCACACATCCAGTCTACCATTTCTCCATGTGGCAGTTACTGACATGTTACTTGGGTGATAAACCAGTGAACAAAATCCCACTCCCCTTACCAAAGAGATTTTACCAGGTAAGCCAAGCCTAAGTAATTAGTGCTTGGTATCCCCTGGCTAAAAAGATTAAATCTAGTCATGGTTCATTCAGTGCAAAGCTTGCTCTGCACAAGATGGTCTGTTAATTGGAGACCTGTAATTGCTGAAACCATTTGCTAAAGTGGAAGAAGCCAATTTGAAGAGAAAGTTGATACAGGAAGATCACAAGCTTAGAGAATTTTAAATAAACCATTCGAGAGCCCTGTGCAAACTATGCCTAGAAATTTTAATTATATGAGTCAATATATCCTCTTTATTGTTCAAATAAGTCTGAATTGAGTTTTCTACTTCTTGGAATTGAAACTATCTTAACTTGGTGATGGCAGATAAGCAAACCCCAATTTACACAGTGGGCACTTACTAATTATGCAGTGATGGTAATCCACATAAACTGTTTTCAGAGGACAGAGCATCATTGTGAATGGTTAATTATTCCCTAGATAACCAAATTTATGATCATTTCAGAAAGGTTTTTTTGCCCCTACACTGGCTGAATGGGCTGAGAAAAAGAAAAATTGTTCTTTGACTAAGTGTAGAAACATATGAGCAAAAGATTAAGCCTCTTCTAGGAAAGGAAGCATTAATTGCCCTAGAAGGCAGGAGATACATATTATAAGCCTCACTTTCCCATTCCATTTTACAAGTTTTCCTTTAATACAGCACTCAAGTGAAAAGTTCAAGCAGATGTCTTTTGGTTTCACTAAAAAAATAAAATTATCGGACACCAAGTAGGGTTGGCTATGTATTCGCATTTATTTTCATTAACACTACTTTTATAATATTCTACTAATTGTTAGTGAATGTCAATGATTTTTACATCATCAAAAAAAGAAAATAGCTTACAAATGTATAGACAGCTTTCAGAGGATTGGCACTCAAATGCTTGTTGGTTCAATCAGTTAATATTACCAAGTATATGTGCTCTAATCAACATAGTAGATGGAATTGAAAACCAAATAAAAAAAATCCTGACTTGAAGAAATTTAAGCCTAGTGAAATATTAATCATACAAACATTAAAATGCAATATTCCAAAGGTTATATGCAGTGGATACATTTAAAGGAAATATACTTATCATAACTGAAAAAACAGTTATTACTTCCTGAAAAGATCAGGTTAACTTACTAAGAGATGGACATTTTTAAGAGAAAACATAATACGTAAGTAAAAATTCATCAGGAATAATCAAGATGAAGATGATGTTTATTGTCATTAACTATATTGAACCCTCATCCCTCCAAAGCAAGACAGTGACTTTGTTTTTGTCTTGTACGTCTGGCATTGCAAGGTCACACAGTAGATACATTATATTATTGTTTGATGAGTGAATGGAGAATGATTGAAAAAGCTAGAAAGAATGTATAGAAAATGCATAGATAATGGAAAAAAGTATTACAGAAAAACTGTTGACTGGTGTATGTGTTTCTACAGAGTGAATGAAAATTTGAGTATACCAAATAAGAGGGTTATTTTATTAAGAATATTCATGGTAGTTCATATTCACAACTTTGTCAGTACGTGAAGTTCACACCATGGAGTGTCTTACAGATTAGGCCAACTAATTGATGTTGATTTTACCACTTAAGTTAACCATTTAAGTTAATTTTAATTCTTAAAATTAAAGAATTTTTTTAAAGAATTTTATTTATTTATGTATACAAGCTGGGGTACAGGCCAGAGGTGCGGGGTGGCAAGAGGGTTCACCAGAGACAGAGTGGGGAGCAGAACAGGCAGATCAGAAATACACTGCTGAGGGGAGCAGCGGGCGAGGCAGGAGAGGTCTGCCTCACCATGTGGGATTCTCCTTGGCTGGGCATCGGTCGAACCGGCATTGCTGGAGGCCAACAGCTCCCAGCGCAGCGCTCAACCGCTGTGCCACCGGGAAGGCCCAAAATTAAAGAATTTTAAGGAAAGATGTCATGATTAAAAATACTTGTTACAATGGGCAACTTTTTTTTGAGAGTGGATTAGAATAACAGAAACATTAACAAAAAGGAGAACATTTAGGAAATTGTTACAAAACCCAGGAAAGGATACTACCTTAACCATATTAATGTTAGTGAAGCTCTGCAGAAGGGAAGAGAGACTGAAGTGCCTGTGAACAAGCATGATGGTCTATTAGCTATCATGGACAAAAAAGATGATGGTATTAAGATGGCTTCCAGATTTCCAATTTGAACAATTGAGTGAATAGCACAAATATTCATTAACACTTCTAAATACAAGAAGAGAAGCAAAATTAAAATTGTAAAATTTGATTAAGAAGAGATACAAAAGTGAAAACTGAAATTCAGCTTAGAGTTTAGGACATAAATCATGAATTATCTAAAAGATAGCAGGATGTGAGGTTTACAAAGACAGTTGCTTTTGTAGTTTCTGGAATCATGTCAACCGTGAAATGCTTTTGGCATGGTAAGAAAGAAAAGGCCTTAATGAAGCCCTAGTCCTTCATTTTCAACTATCCAAACCGCTGGATAGGTCAAAGAGTACACAACAGTTTTATTTTGCCAATCTTCAAATCATTTCATTATCTATTATTTTATTAAATAATTCTGCCTGAGTAAAGTCTCATTGTCATATAACATTAAGGGAATTTTCACACATACTTCAATTCTCTAATTTCTTCTATTTTTACAATAAATAACAATAATAATATGAGCTAATATCACATTACACTCCAAATATTACTATGGTGCCCTTACTATAGGGAATAATAAGTTAATCCAATAGAAAAAAAAATTCTTACCTAGTAAAATTTATAATTTAGTGACTGAAAGGATAATACAAATATCAGTGTTCAGGTTGAGAACTTAAATCATAACTAAATACAACAATTTTATAAAATATATGTGCTTTCTAATTACATGCATTCAAAAAAATTAAATAAGATGTATAAAGTATTTGGCATATAACAGGAAAAGATAAATAGTTGAGTGACATTGTCATCAAAAAACTTGTTATTCCTCCTACTTAGTGCTTTCAATCAGATTTCTTTGCAATTACACAAGAGCTAATGATGATGATTTCTTATTCTGCATGAGACACACACACATCCTGCAAAATAGACCCATAGGCCTTATTACTTTAATATGTGTAGTTTCATAATTTTATTTTTGTATTCAATAATTATTTATCAAAAAAAACTATGTCTGTGTAATACTAATAAAAGCTTTAAAAATCCCTATTATAGAATATGCTTTTAAAGTGCCTAGACCTTTCTGGTTTTAAGAGATTTAAAAAACTTTTAAAATTTAAGTTCACGTGTGTGTGTATGTGTGTGTATGTGTGTGTGTGTGTGTGTGTGTGTGTATAAAATGTAGATAGATGTAGGGAGATATGGTTTGGGAATAGATACACTGTTGGCTATTATAATAAAATTAATTTAAAATATTTAAAATATAAAAACACATTAGGATACATTTATTTGTAGAAAGTACAATTAAAGTTTAAGGTAAAAATAAAATAATGCAAAATCTTCAATTGTCAAATAACTTGATTAAGTAATAAATTTTTACAACTTGGAATTTGTCTTTTTTAAATACATTTTTATTAAACTACCGTTATTTATATCCTTATCCATGTTTTCACAAAAAAGAATTTCCCCCTTCAGGTGAGATCACCAGAGTTCTCCCACCATCAAATCTCCCATAATACTAAAATTATATCCATAATCTTATAGTATGTATTATAAGATTATATAATCTTATTTATGATTATAATCTTCATACCTTATAATATGAAGACTCTGTTCTTTTTACTCTCATTTTATCAAGAAAATGCAATAGTTTTCCTGAGGTAATATTACATGTGATCTTACAACAGATAGAATGACAAAGAAGATACAAAAATCAAGTTGCCATGTATTAAGTTGAACATTCAATAATAAAAAAGTATTTTGAAAAATGTAGTTCCCTTTCACAAGAATATCATTAATACTAAATTAGTTTTAATTTTTAATAAAACTGTCAATAAATATAATCAATATAAATAAAAAATCTTAAGGTTCTTAACCATTTTTAAAAGTATAAATGGATTCTAAGACCAAAAATTTGAGAACTACTGAATTAAATAATTCCTAAAGCAGCAGCAAGTTTCTAAACGAATTAGATGAAAAACACTGTTCTGAGAAAAATAAATTTATATTAGACTTATTTTCTCATAACACAGTATTACTAAGTTTGAAATTCAGATGCCATCATTACAAAGAGCAATAGTATTTTTTGAAAAGTGGCAATCATCTTTTAAACAAGAACATCATTTTGTGTGTGCATGTAAAATCAATGGTCCCCATTAATCACAGCAAGAAAATGTATTATAGTAATGTAACTGGAAATATTAAAACAATATTATTTTATCTAATAGAGTAAGTTATAAATGTAAGATTATAATTATAATAGCAAAACCAGTGTGAGGGCAAATCATAATTACTTTTAATGGAGTTTAGGGGTGTATTTTTAATGAGGCTCGCACTTTACCCTCTAAAGAATGTAAAAACTGAAAATGGAATGGGGCAAAATTTTATACTCTACAGATCTGAAAATACAATATTTCTTCACTATATTAAAGGAAAAAATCTTGGTATAACTATATATATTTTAGAGGGATTCTTTTCCTTTATTAATTAGTTTTAATGGTATGCTACTCTAGCACATTAACACCAATTCTTATTTTACAAGCTGGAGTAGAGAAAGTCATTACAGTGAGGCATAACAGTAGCAGAAAAACCCTAGCAACAGATAGAAAGCCCAAGTTTTATTTCATTTTACTAACTTAAGTAGAACCACTAAATTTGTAATATTAATAGAAAAAGCTAGCAATGGATTATTATTTACTGCTCAAATTAATGTTGTTAATTTTAGATTTTTCTACCACATCTTCAATTGATTATTCTCATATGCCATACCCTAGGATCAGCAAATGTAATTTCATTATGCCCCATAAATGTGCGAATAATTTTTGAGAAAAATCCAGCTTAATAGTAGAGGAACCTATAATATAATAATACTAGTCTTGCTCAAGCACTTAGTCCATAAAACAATGATTGCAGAAAGTAAAAGTCATACCATTTAGCTTTCCATTGATTAGAATGTAGACATTTAAAAGAGAACACCAATGCCATGTGAACCATGAAGACAAACTACTTAATGAAGAAAAATTATTAGTGTGGTGATCAGGATAAAAAAGGGAAATTAAAATAAATTCCGGAAGATTACAATTTTGAGCATGGCACAAGGAGGAACAAACACTACATCAGGGTAAAGAGTAGACAGTACAACTTTTAACAAATGTTTAATGGTCATGTCAGGATTGGTCTACCAGAATAGAAATTCAAGGAAACCCAGTCACAATAATTCACTTGTCAATTCTGTCCTTAGGGACTTTACTGAGTGCAAAAAAAAAAAAAAAAAAAAAAAAAAAAAAAAAAAAAAAAAAAAAAAAAAAAAAAAAAAAAAAAAAAAAAAAAAAAAAACAAGTGGTAAGAAAGCAGGACTTAAAAAAAAAGACCCTAGGAACATGAATCTTTGCTAACTGAAGGTCAGCAGGTGGTCAAAGGCTGTGTCAGGAGAGGAATGCAGAAGTATTCTGAGATATACCTGGTAGCATCTTGATTGAGTAAGGCAGGGGAACATTGAGAATTGGAAGCAGCTCAATTAAGGGAAACTCCTTAAGGTACACGGGGGTCCTTTCTGTATGCACAGCAAGAGCTCACAAAAAGCTGGGATGGTAGATGAAAAATGAAAGCAAATACCAAAATAGCAAGGTCCCTTCCTAAGGACATGGAAGCATGGTAATAGTCTGAAAGTAACTACTAATAAAGAACAGAGGGACTTTGCTGAGTTCACAACATGAAGAAGCCAAAATGTACTTTACTGCCTAGTGTAAAGAAGGACAAGATAGCTGAGAAAAATCTCCCCTTAGCACACCAAGTCCTCAGCAACACAGCTTCCACAGGCTGTAGAAATACAGTCAGATTAGGAGAGACTGCCCAAAGTTCATAAAGAAAATAAATGAACAACTCCAAAAGGTGGTGACTGGGTTATAAACAATGGAGAGATTACTAAGTATCACACACACTCACCAATCCTTGCTTAAAAGAAAACTTTGACTCTGTTTCAAAGTATCAGAAGCCAGTGATTGAATCAAAGCAAATTTAAAAGGCAAACAAAGTACTAACTGTAAGTCATAATGACTTATTCTTATACTGTCTGATTGAGGAAAAACCAAAAGTGCAAATGTTTTAGTCTCTACAGTACTTTAGTGTCTACAGTACTTTAATAAGCATAAAACATGTAGAGACACAGAAAAATAAGACCATGTCCAAGAGGTAAAATAGCCAACAGAAATCAGCATGCAGAAGACAGAATTAGTAGAAAATAGTGGAAACGATTTAACTAGATTAAATAACCTAGTGAATAATTACTGCACCCTATGTAAACTGCTAGAAAGCCTCCTAAAGGAAATTAAAAGTTTAAAAAATAATTAAATAAACAAAAGAATTCATTTGGTGGGCTTAAAAGGAGAATGTGCACAACAAGGAAAAAACTGACAATGAACTCGGACACAAATCACTGGAAATTAATCAAAGTGAAGCACATAAAAAATAAATGGTTCTGAGATCAATAGGACATATATATTTAGCATATACTTAATGGGACATCATATAGAAAGAGAAAAGATTAAACAGTAGAGAAAATCTCTGAAGTAAAATGGTAAAAAGTTTTAATGGAATTTAACAAAGGTTATTCATCATAATATAGTAATATAAACACTGAATAAGTTCATTAAGAAAAAAGTACACATATATATGTTCTCAGAAAGTAGATAAGAATATATTCAGATATGACTCTCATATATATGACATATATGCTTTTATATACATGCACATGTCTTATGTACAAATATAGAAACATATCATATGTATACCATACATATATGTTTGAATATTCTTTTTTTAAAAAGATTTGTTTATTTATGCATACAAGAACTGAGGTATAGGTCAGAGGTGTGGGGTGGTAAGAGGATTCACCAGTGACAGAGAGGGGAGCAGAACAGGTGGATCTACTGAAGAACACTGCTAAGGGGAGCAGTGGGTGGTGAGGCAGGAGAGGTCTACTGCGCCATGTGGGAAGCTCCCTGACTGGGGACTGAACTTGTGCTGCTGTGGCCAGATAGCTTCACAGAGCTGAGACTTAACCCACCGCACCACCAGTGAGGCCCTGTTTGAATATTCCTATTAGACTTTCTCAATCTAAGAAAAAGCATTTGCAAATATTTGCAAATATCATCATACATAACTGGAACATATTGACTGTTTTCTTCTTATGATTAAGGATAAGAATATATGTCTATTCTCATTTTAACCATTCAACAGTTCACTGGAAGTCTTGATAAGAGCAAGAAAAGACTAATAAAAATAAGGTATATGGATATAAAAGGGAGTAGGAAAAATATTTTACATACAATTCAATTACATACTTGTAATATATTCATATAAGCATATGTAAATATACCTGTGTGTATCCATTTGTATTTAAAACTATAGATATCTCCAAAATGTACTTAAAGTATAGATTAATTCAGCAAAGTACCAGGATACAAGGTCAATAGTAAAAATTAATTCTATTTATATATACTAAAAGAAAACATTTGAAAATTAAATTTTAAAATACTATTCACAAAAGCATCAAAAATCTTTATGTTTAGGAAAAAGCTAAAAGATATCCATGACTTCCACACTGAAGTAGATGTCATGTCTAAGAGAGATATTTTTAAATGATATTAATATATGAAAAAATATACTGTGCTCATGGTTTGCAAATATAAATACTATCATGGTATCTATATTCAAAATAATTTTTAACTTCATAAAAACCCTGTAAAAGATTTTCCAGTATTTTGCTTTGTCAAAGTTAAGAAGCTGATTTTAATTTTTATGCAGAGAATACTAGCCAAAACAAGCTGAATAAACAAGAGCAGTTAGTATACATAAATTTTGTATATTACTGTAAACATACAGCAATTGAGATGGTGCTTTATTAGTATAAGTGTAGACAAATTGATCAATGGAACAGAATAAAAAATCAGAAAGTGTCCCACTCATATAACACCAATTGATTTTCTACATATGCACTAGGCAATTTGAAAGGGAAAGGAAAATCAATTCGAGAAATGATGTTGGACCAAATGAATATACACATGTGGAAATAAACCTTGAACCCTATCTCAACACTGAAAATTAAAAATAATAATTCAAGATGTATCATGGACCTGAACCAAGATTCAAGAGTCTTCTAAAGAAAGCTTACAAATATAATTTTGATCATGGAATAAGCAGAGATATAAGAAAACAATAAATACAGAAGAAAAAAATGGCATTTTACTTAAGCGAGATAACAATTTCTAATTATCAGAAGACTTTAAAAGTAGAATAGTTAATCCTCTGACTACTCTTTCCTCAAAGAATTTTGACAAAGTTCTATAGTATTAGTTCTTGAAATATTTAATTCACACCAAAATGACAGTCAAAAATGTTTATCTGAATTTTTCAAAATTAGTCTCATATTTAATACTTTTAAAATACTCTTTAAAAATTTAATGAATTACCTTTTCTGAGGAGGTGTGATGTTATTACCCTGAATCAAATATAGTACTATAAACTGAAGTTAACCTCAATAGTAAAAAAAAAAAAAAAATCAAATATACTATGTGGTATTTTACATTTTTCCTCATGGCCTTAGTATGTGAAACTAAGAACTCCATTCTAAGATGCTCACAGAGACCTTAATTATACAGGTACATTGTAGTTTGGACCCTATACTCTATTCTCAGTATATTTAAGTGCCCAAGAGTAGAGAAATGGGCAAGAAAACTGTGGTAAGCACATGCACACACAGAGGAATACTACTCAGCTATAAAAAAGGATAAACTGTGATTTGCAACAATGTGTGTGGAGGCGGAGAGGATAATACTAAACAAAATAAGTAAGGAGAAAGACAAATACAGGATGGTTGAACTTATATGTGGAATATAGCAAAGGGTCAATCAAACCCAAATCAATAATAAACTCTTAACATTGGAATGCAAAACTGAGGCAACCAGAAGGCAAGAGTGGTAGGGTGGATATGGGAGATCATAGTGTAGGACTGTTGGAGCATTGGTGATGGACAGGATGTGAAAACATACATTTGTAGAGGTTTGAACCTAGAAACCCAGAGCAGATACAAAGATATAAATCTACTTTGCCTCAATAAACATAAGTAGGGGAAAAATCAATTGAATTTAAATAAGCACATTTCAGTGTTTCAATTCTTGCAAAAAGATAAATTATGCACATATATGAGAATGAAATTAGTTTTATTAGTTTGGCAAGGGCTATTTGTTCCCACTGTTTTTTCATGTTCAAAGGAAGCTTGGTAGAGATCACTAGCAGGACTTAACCCACTAAGAGTAGGTTATCTAAATTCAAAAGCTAAAATCCGACTTCCTGTGTTCATTGAATTGTCCTTCCACATCTTATGAACATTTAAAAGTGCAAAGGTATAGCTGTTTACGGTGTTCTAATATTTTATAGAAAAGCCCACTAAACATTAACAATTCTAAGCAAGCACTGTAGAGTAATTTTATAGCTATACAATCGTAAATTATTTCATGATATTAATACTCACTTTTAATATTCAGCATCACAATTAATTGTTCATGGTTCATTGCCTCCAAAAACAATAATTTTAGTCACATAAAGGAAACTATACATTTAGATAATTGTATAAATGGATTTCATTTAATTATTTCTAAAACAGTTCAAATTCACAGCTCAATTAAATGGTGATGGATTGCACACAATTTGTTCCTTTTTTATGGATTATAGATTAGAGATAAAATTACCTCAGGAGATTTTTTCTTCTACCCGTGGTTTCACAATCTGTTGTTTTAAATGTAAACTGATTGAAACCAGAATTCCCTTTTGTCACAGCAGGTTTCTGGCTTTCAGTGCTTTTATGCTTGTATAATTACATATTTTAAAAAGATGTGTTAATCAGTAACCATATACTAGAGTCTCAGGAGATTGAGCAGAAATTGTTGTATATATGTTTTAGCCATTTTAAAGAACTCCTTGTTATAAGCTAAGTTTATTTATTTTGTACAAAAGCCAGCTCACTAGTGTTTCAGTTGCTTGTTTACAATCATTTAGTTATATAATCATTTTTAGAATCATACTCATTCTTGTTGGTATGGACTTCAGAAAATATATAGTTTTATTAACCAATTTTAAGTGTAAGGGAACTGAGTCTTAGGTTGGTGGGCAGGAGTCACTGTGTTGATAGAAAATTGTTATTGCAAATCCTAAATTTATCAGTTACTGGATAGGCTATTGTATTGGTTTCTTATTATTGCCATAATAAATAACTATAAAATTAGCAGTTTAAAACAATATATATTATTCTCTTAGAGTTCTGGAGGTCAGGTTTCAAAAATCCAGGTGTTACCTCCGAAAACTTCAGGAGAAAATTGTTTACTTGCCTTTTTTTCTACCTTCTAGAGCTATTTAGATTCCTTGATTTAAAGAGCATCATTCCTACTATGGTTCCCCCATATATTTCCTTTTTATCATTTTGGTCCTCTGCCTCTTCTGGTAGGGAAACTTGGGATTATATTTGGCCCAAATGGACCCTTCAGGATATAAGTTATCTCTCAGTTTGAAAGTATTTATTTAAATCTCATTTACAAAATCTATTTACCATGTAGATTAACAGAATCACAAGTTCCAGAAATTATAATTTATGTATCTTTGGAAAACCTTCACTTAGCGTACCTTGGTCATTTTACATCTGTAAAACAGGCATGAATGTCCTCGATCTATTCTACAAAAATACTCTACCCTCTCTCAAATTTTTATCATTTTTCATGTCCAACACCATATTAATCTGATTTTCTTATCTTTAGTCTCATTTCTCTCTAATCCAGACAATACCCTCTAGCTATAAAAATTCAAATGTGTTGGTATAGAGAGAGCCCAGGTAAAAGAAATTGTGAGCCCAGAGGTTGAGTTGCCATAGTCCTGTTTGAACAGGTGGATTAATTCTTGGACTACAGAGCCCTACCCAAGCAATTTGGCCCACTATCCTGACCATGAGCAACTTAAGACAAAGGATCAAATTCTGACTAGTGGTTATCTCACCATCTCCTGAAGGGAGAAGGCAGAGAGCCCACATGCACAATTAGAATGTAACCCATCTGATCATGCTCAGGGATAGCCCAACCCAGAACGGGCTATGACACTGGTCTCCTCCCCACCTTAAGTGGACTTACCATTTGAATAGCTCCTCCTAACTCCCTTGGATTGCCAAGTTATATTCTCCTTTCCCAAACTGGCACCTTCATGCATAAATCTCTGTAATAAAGTCTTGCCTGATACAACTACAACTACAGCTCTCCAGTGAATTATTTGCCTAAAGGGCAAAGGACCCACTCTTTGTGGCTGAGCCCCAACAACAATCTTATCCTCTTGCTTATTATCAGTGTTTCTGAACATGAACCTATAAGCAGATGAGCAGAAGTCAAAAAACCATGCCATCAGCTTAAGAAAAGAAAACGTTCAATGAAATGTGACCTGACCTGAGATTGGAGACAAGGTTCTTAAATCAGTCTTCCCAAATAGAAAATTATATATAGGGTTGAAGAATATAGAAAATGTAAGTTAGAAGAGTCTGATTGGATGCTTTCGGCTAAATCATAGTGTAACTCAAATTTAGGTTCAGAGAACCCTTCACTTCTGAATGTTGTGCATTTTACCATGAGTCAGACATTTTAGTTCTATCTTCTATGGCTATTTTCAGTAACCTCAAGGACAGCAAATACTTCTGGGCCTGAGCTCTGAAACACAATTTATTAATTTATGAAAGGGTTTTTTTTTTATTTAAACTTGTTTAAAATGGGTTAGTGGTATTTTTGTATCATTGTTGCAAACTCAAACTGCTGTTCTTCAGAAGCAGGAAAAAAACCATCATAACCATCAATCATGGTTTCATAAACATTTAACCAAGTCCCTGAATTTAGGAAATGCAAATCAAAACCACAATGGGATACCACCTTATACCATTGAGAATGGCACACATTAAAACAAAAAACAAAAACAACAAATATTTGTGAGCATGGGGAGAAAAAGGAACTCTCCTACACTGCTGGCGGGAATGAAAACTTGTCCAACTGCTTTGGAAAGCTGTGTGGAATTCTTCAAAGTATTAAAAATGGAGCTACCATGATCCAGAAATTCCACTCCTAGGGATCTACCCAAAGGACACAAAAACATTAATTCAAAAGGATACCTGCACCCCTATATTTATTGCAGCACTGTTTATAATAGGTAAGATGTGGAAAAAACCCCAATGACCAAAAATAGATGACTAGATCAAGAAGTAGTATATATACACAGTGGAAAACTATACAGCAATCAATAAAGATAAACTCATGCCACTTGCAGCAATATGGATGGACCTAGAAGGGATTATGCTCAATGAAATGAGTCAGAAAGAAAGAAATATACTAGGTGGTTTCACTTACAGGAGGAATATAGGGGAACCAAATAAGGCATCAGGGAAAAAAATAATAACAATAAGAAACAAAACAAAATTAACAGGCAACTATAAATCAAAAAAATTCCGCAGGGGAAGGAGAGGGAGAGGGATAAGAGTGGGAAAAGCACAAGGGACTACGGTGACAGTGCACGGGTGAATTGGTAATGGGAATTCTATGGGGACTACACCTGAGAAAAGAAAACAAACATTGTACAAAAATGAACAATGAAGTAAAATACATATATGAATAAATTATTTAAAACAAATAAATAAAAATACAAAAAAATTACCTTAATATGTCCTCCACTTTCATCACTAGGTCTTAACTTTAACTTCAATTATAAGTTACCTTGCATTATACAGAAATTACTGAATAATTTTTTTTTACTGATGTTTCTCCTGGTAAAGGACATTAATAATACTTTTTTAAAAATCTCCTACAACAGTTGAAATTTCTAAGGGTAAGGTAGGTAGTAAATAGACAATTTAAGTGTTTTAGACTAAGTTAATCTGTAGTGTCTTGAAGCAAAATTCTGTTTTGTGTTTTAACTAATCATTGGGAGATAGATTTTTCAAGAAAATTCAACAGCTTTTCTATAACCCTAAATTCTTCAGTGGAGCAGAGAATGTCCATTTGTAAAAATAAATTTTATATGATAAGTGATTAGAAATATGGATTTAGGCATGCAGATATCTTAGTGAAAAGTAAAGTTTTTATCTGAATATTTTATCATAGGGAAAACCTATTTGATTGGGAAAATCATGATTGTGAAACACATCCTGATAAATTCTAAAATGTGGAACTGATCATTATTATCTAGGGAGGAATAAAATTTAAAAGCAAATTCATGGAGTTGATCAGAGAAAGTATTCTAGCCTAATTGAACAACATACTACACCAAAAACAAATAGAATTAACAAATACAATTCAGGTATTAAAAAAATTGTACAACCAACTCCATCGTGTACTTTTAAATCAAAAGAGTTTAAAACAAAGTGATAATTAAGAGCTGACATACTATACCCAACTGCACAGAATTATTTGCCAGTTATTCTCAACTCCTGCCTCTCCTCTTTCAGAACATTCTGCCTCCCAGTACAACCATGTTCTTACTCTTAGCTCCATTTAATTCTTTCTTTCTATAGTAATTTGGAGATGATCTGCTTAGGGTATTATAACCCATAGGTGGCAATAAAACAGAGCATACTTTGAAAAAGATGTAGTAGATAAAAATCGAGTCCTAGAGGCAAGAGATGATGGCAACTATGGTCATTATTGTACCGATGTACAGAAAGTCTTCTAATTACATACTCCAGTGTAAAGAATCAAACTGAAAATGTGTGTGTGGGGGGAGGGGGAGGGATTAATCATTCAACATAACTTTATTTTCCAAAGAAATATGTATCTTAGCAAACAACCTAGAATTTCCATATGACTAAGAAAAACATCCCAAGAAGCAGTATCTACTCTTCTTTCAGGAAATTTGTCAGCAATTTCTTGCCCAGGTAGAAGATAGGCTCTTCAACAGAGGAGACGTGGAAAACATGTGCTATTTCAGAATTATAAGACAGAGAGAGAGAGAGAGAGAGAGAGAGAGGAGTTAGTCATAGAGCATTGCTATTTTTCCTTTGTTATTATTTGCCTGGTAACCCTTTCTTCACTCTTTCTGGCTGAATTACTTTTAAGTGGGTTTCTATAATTTGCAAGTAAAAGGAAAAGTCTACTTCATCTATTTTTAATTTTTTGAGGAAAAATTTTTAATTTATGAGGGAAGTTAATTATATAAACCAATTTCTCAATGCCATATTCACTTAAAAACACTTTTAATACAATAGTAAGTTAAGAAAGGAATAAATTGATGAAAAATATGCAAAGTTTAGAAATATTAAAATATTTGATTTTTATTACAAATATAGTATTTTAAATGTAAAAATGAAACAATTTTGTTATTACCACAGCTAAATATTACATAAATTCAACAGTTTATAGATTGATAAGTTCTTCTACTGTCACAGTGGGGGAGTTTTTGGACTGTCTTAGTGCAGTCATTATTTCATTGGCTTCATACATTTCACTATGGCTAGAAAAAAGGAATGATTCCCAAGTATGAATGATGGCCCTGGCCTAATACTTGTCTTAAAATCTTCTTCAGAAATCTTTTCAAAGATATCTATTTCCTGGAATTTAGAATTGACTGCCTAGAGACAAGTTTGGAAAGTGACGTATTTCATGTAGAAATGTAAAGACTAAGTAATCACATTAAATGAACTTTCTTTGCCAAAGACATAAATAGCCCAAGGAAACATTTCTTGAGCTATTTTCAGTTTTTGAATTATTGGGAAATTCTGTAGTGCTACAGTTCCAACATGAACTGTTTGCTACAAATCTTTAAGAAGAAAGTATTTGTCTTTGCTCAACTGACAGGGGATTGAATATGAAACAGAAAATGCCATTATATTTTGCAAATACAAAGGCTCAGTAAACTTCTCATGTTACAGTAAATTAAGTAGAAGTACTAATGACTATATCAAATTCTCCTACACATTAAAGTTTATGCTATCAAGGCAGGCTAAAGTGACCTTATTGGGTTGGGGATTAAAATTTGTGACCTATACCTTTTCAGATCTTTTTTGTTTTTTCCAATGTTTCTATAGGCACTGTGATCAAAAGGACCTCAATATTCCTCTCTGTTTGACCATACCTGAAACAAGTTTCTTCCTGCCTATCGGCCACTGACCTCCCTTTTCTTAGAGCATTTACTTTAAAGACTTGCAGTGGCATATTCTTTCTTTATTTCTTCAAGATATAAATCCTCTCCTATGCTCTAGTCAGCTTTATAACCCAGGAATGACTTTCTCAAGGACCTGGGAGCCATCCTTTAAAATGCAATCATCTAAGGAAATGGTGATTCTATCTTCTAGCATCTGTGGGAAGGTAGCAGCCTACAAGGAACAATTAGCAAATATTGATGGCCTAATCACTTCGACCAATCTTGTCTCTAATGTCTCCCAGTTCTTTTGCATTAGCTTACACCAAAGTTTAAAAATCCTCCAGTCTTTTGCTTCAGAATTGACCCAATCCCATTACAATAGCTCTGAATACAGAATTTCTTGCCTGTTTATCACTTTACAGAGCAAATTTTCTTTGGAAACTGAAAAGAGCCCTACCATTTTAACTTCAATAAATGGTTCTATTGTAATACTAATGATTTTGTTAACCTGGGTTGCACTCTTTCTCCCTGTTATAAAGTGATATGATTAATGGTTTTTAAGTTAATTTGATTTCCAATTAACACTGGTCAACAAATTTTTACAAAAGTCATGTTATTGAAATAAAATTTGTCATTTCCTATCAATTTGTATGTGCTCAACACGAATATGACAGTCAAATTCCAATTTTGGCTCTAGTTTTTTTGTAATCTGCAATAAATTGATGTTTACATCACAATAGTAATATGCCAATAGTAAAGGCCAATAGTTACAGGCCTATGGTTAATACCTGTAAAAAAATCAAGTCATAGACTTCTTAGATTTCTTCGCTTGTCTCTTGTACAGCTGTTCAGGAACATCTCTGGGGAGTGTCCAGCAGTAGTCAGCCAGCATTAGAGTAGACCATTTTCCCTGGTATCTTTGTTCCACTGATGTGATATCTTGATGAAAACACTCGCCTTTTTCATTACTAACTATACCACAGTTTTCAGGGAAGAAATCCAGATGGGAATGAAGGAAGTGGATCTGTAGAAACATATTGCAGCCAAGTTTCTGATACTGCACAAGCATGTCTTCTACTAGTTCCTTGTAGTTTTCTGCCCTAACATTCCCAAGAAAGTGTGTAGACACTAGGTGAAAAGCATTCCATGCTTGTTTCACATCACCCTGCAGCAAGTTGTTGAACTGGTCATCTTTGAAGAGCTCTCGAACCTGAGGGCCCACAAAAACTCCCTCTTTAATCTTTGCCTCACTGAGTCGAAGAAATTTTTCATGTAGGTATTGGAAAGCTGGTGAGGACTGGTCCATGGCTTCCACGAAATTCTTCATCAAACCTAGTTTGATGTGAATGAGTGGTAGCAGGATTTTGTGAGCCTCGACCACAGCTGGCTGCTGGATATTCTTCTTTCCAACTGCTACATTTTGTCTGCAAGTCCATTCCTTCCACAAGTAGTGCAATTCACTTGCTTGGCAATCCACTCATATAAAAAACACATGTGTTTTATATATCCCTGCTGCAGTCCCATTAAAAGGGCAACTAGCTTCAAATCACCACAGACGTGCCAGCTGTGCTTGTTATACTCAATGGAATTCAGTAGCTGCTTTAAGTTATCGTATGTCTCTTTCATGTGAACAGCATGCGTAGGCTACTGGAATAGATGGAAGATGGTTTCCATTGTGCAAAAGTACAGTCTTAAGACTCAGTTTCGAAGAGTCTAGAAATAGTCTCCATTCCTGTGGGTCATGAGTGATTTCTAAGGCATTCATGAAGCCCTCAACATCGGAACAGAATACCAGAGTACTTTCCTTTCTGAAGAAAGGTTCCAACTGCTGGTGGCACTTTCGATAGAAAGTAATTGTGACATCATCTTCTAGAAGATTCCATTGTAGAGTCTTGATCCTACCAATTCTGTCTTGTTCTTGGATAAGTCCAAATCATGAACCAGGTCATTTAATTCTTCCTGTGTTAGTCTGTGTGGGGCTGATGATGCACCACAATGAAAATCTGGATCTCCGCATGCTGATGGAACAGGAGAAGAACAGGTCGGCTCACCCTGGTACTCATCAGATGAATCAAGAGAATATTCTGGTAGAGGTTCTAGAATAGGAAGTCCCTCACCATGTGGAACTGGTCTCAATGCAGACAGAATGTTTGGGTAGACTATTCTCGACTTCTTTTGCTTTGTTCTTCCACCGGAAAGAGGAGGAACCAAGCAGAAGTGACAGTCTTTTATGTGGTTGCTTGGCTCTTTCCATACCATGGGGACTGCATACGGCATTGATGGTCTCTTCACACTGAACCACTGTGAAAGCTGTGTTGTCCATGTAGCACAGCATCTATGCAGGACCAAGGCTTGTCTTGGTCACCAACCTTGCATCCAAAGTGAAGATGATAAGCCTTCTTCAATTGAGAAGTGATATTTTTCTTCTGGTTGGCAAATGTCACTTTCCCACAAATAGAACAGAAATTGTCCACACTATTAATGCACTTTCAAGGCATTACTGTTCTGTATCATGCCTAAATGGGTAAAACAATAACAATTCTATGGAACAGTAGCTTAAACTGTCTCGCACAAAGTCTGAAATATTTTCAATGCTCAACCTTTCTGACAGGGCTTTATATCTTGCACTGCCGACATCAGCTTCCTTCAGCAGCCACCTGGCAGTAGTATTGCATTGCATCAGAAAATGATGCAATAAACTCTGGATGATATGTGCATGATGGTATTATGCAATGCGATGCAATATTTCACCATTCCAGGCTGATTTAGTATGTTGTTGCAGTCCTACTGGATAAATTTACATGGTGAAACATATAAAATGAATTATATGAAATAGCTTCAAGATGAGAGCTAATAAAAATTTTCAGGGTTATATTCATGTTCAGCACAGCAAGATACTACATAATAGGGCCTTTTTAAGTCAGTTATGATGTCACTGCTGACCAGTGTTACATATCAACAACCTAATAAAAATTCAATCTTTTATTTTAGAGATTTTGAAAAACTGGAAAAAAAAGTTACTGTTACAAGCAATGTGGGGGACATCCTAGGACCCCAAAACCTGCCTGCTCTAAATAGGTTCTGCCATCAAGGCAAAACAGAAAACAAAAAACAAAAAACCTCTAGTGTGTAAGACCATCAAAAGAAAATGACTTTAATACAATTAAGGGAAAGAACATATAAAAGAGTTTTCACATGAAATACGCAGTTACCCATCCCCTCATGGGTAAATGCCCAAGCCAAACAAGTTTGGCCCAAAGCAGGGCCCTTAAGGCCCAAAAGCCTGCCATAAGTCTAAGGCACCTTCTTGTGGGGACACATAGGAAATGGGCAGAAGGAGTCAGGCAAGTCTGGAAGGAAAAGAGCAAAACCAAAACTCAAGTCAAGATAAAGGCAACCACTGTCAGCCATCCCCAGGTCTCTCACTCCCAGCTCTGTCTCTTTCAAGTGTCTCCTTCCATGTCCTTCAAGTCCCTGGTATAAGTCCAAGGGCATGTCTTTCCTCTCTATGCACCTCCTCCAGGCTTGCTTCTTGCTGTCCTTCATTCTTTCTCCCAGTCTTCTCTAGCTCCTCTTCCCTGCCCAGCTCCACCCTTCCTTAGAGTGGGACAGGGAACCTGGAACCTCCCCTTTCCCTGAGGATTACCTCCTGCAGTACTATTTTGATGTATAGAGAAACCTGAAGAAAACATCCAATGTTAACCTGTATTCAGGAAATTCAAAATTAAAACATCACTATGGTGCAATGATGAAACTATAAGCTGCCAAAAGTCACACTGGTAGTCCAAACTGAATGCCAGCCCTGAGAACAAATATGTATTTGGCGGATTGGAATCTTTTAATTTCTCTATGCCTTCAGTTCACCTCTGAAAGTGCTAGTGAACAAGAAAAGATAAAATCCAAGTATTAAGTTAAAAAGAAAGCAACAAGTGTCGACAAAAACAATTTTCTAATCTTAAAGATTCACTATATTTAAAGTGAAGGATAAAAACAAGTGAAATAAAAATGACTATAAATTTTAGTTTCATAAAATTCTTCATTTACTTGTTTTTTTCTTACACAAATCTATATCTTTAGTTAAACAGAAGTGTGTGGGTACCATTTAATAAGTTTAAATACTGAGTCCCACTCCCAGCCCAGCAGACATGTTTGGGAGGTTTGAATAGGTAAGGGAATTGATAAGGTTGCCTTGGGGACAAGTCCATTAAAAACCATCAGGATGATCAGAAAAACCAGCCCAGCTCCAGGAATGCAAAACCAGAGAGTGAGGCATGTTTTTGTGTCAAAGTTGGCACCTGAGAACAGATATCCCAGCAGATAACTGGTGCAAATTGGTGCCCCAAGTTAGAAAGCCTGAGAAATTATCTTTTATGCACAGAACTCTGAGGTCTCACTTCCTGTTCCTGTGCAGGGTGTTCCAATAAATCCACCTTTTCTGATCTCTACTGTCTCTGCTCACCTCTTTTACCCTCGTGCCTCTGGCCTCATCCGGATATTTCTCCTCACTATAAGAAGTATACACACTGATGAGTGTTTTTGAAACTTAAAATAGATTAAATTAGCTTAGCTGAAGAAAGAAAATGTCAGAATTTGACTAAAAATTAATCAATGCTTTTTTTGTTGTTTAATTGTAAAATCCACAATTTAATTACTACACAGCCTGGCTTATAGGAACCATTCGATAAATATTTTTAAAGACATTATTGCTATTTCTATTAACATTATTAATTATAGCACTGAGTTATTGAAAAACTGAAGCCAAGTTTGAACTTTGGCTCTGATAATTACTTGCTTGGGAAATTCACATATGCTCGCTGACTTCACTTTCCTCATGTACAAAAACACACACTACTCTCCCATCTTTGTATTCAATGGGGGAATAGCAGTGAACTTTTAGTCATGGAAGGAGTTAAAGACTTAAAATTATTACTACCTAATGCTACTGGAACTTTCTTTCCTTTCCACATTGGCAGACATCTTAGTAAATACCATATTTCTACCTCGATTCCATTTCTTTTCTGCTCTGGGCTATAGCCCTTAGCTATGTGGCCTGTGTGGCACTAAGGCCCTAAGGTAGGCTGGCTTGAAATACCTCCTTATTGTTCTTACTTAACCATAAATAGTAATCCAACTTCTTATATATCAGAGAGAAAAAGAAACAGAGGATGAAAGAGAAATTATATTTAAACTATTTTATAATTAAAATTTATATGAGTGTTTACTATCTTCTAGTGTTTTCATGTAATAGAAGAAAGGATTGTCTGGATTCATATACACACAGGTGTAAAGACATGTACACTCATTCAATGCTTTAGTAAATAACATGAAAAAAAGTTTTAGGATAAGACATATAAGTGGAAGATTTGGGACAGTAATTTTTTGGTATTTTAAAAGCAGGTCTCCTTTGGAGGGCTGAGAGAAAGAAACAAGTTAACTCTGTTTTTATGCCTTAAGCACATTTTAAATGTTTGAAACCAAATGCTTCGGGATTGAATGATGTTATGATTGATGTTCTAAGGTTGGAAATTATTGCTCAAATGCAGCAGAAACTTTGAAAATGGAAAGATGTGTTAGCTAAATAAACTAAAATATGCAAATATCAGAATTATAAATTTATAAGTATTGACTCCATCTAGCCTTAAGCAGAAAGGGGAAAAAACACACTGAAAAAGTAATGTCCTATAATCTACATCTTTTCCATGACAAATATGGATGTTAAATCAATTTTTATTAATGCTATTGACTTTCAGGATTCATATGGATGAAGTACTTTCAAAGAAAGCCAAAAAGTGTTACATTAATAAATGTGCAAGTAAGTCAACTAAGTCATGCAATTTCACTTAGTTCTTTTGGGAAGCAAAATTTCTATAATGAAATTTACATTTTTAAAATTTATGTCCAATGTGCACTGCATTGTTGCTAGGTATTCTGCAGGCCAATTTCCAACCTGTGTGGGGGTATAAATACTTCCTTATGCTAACAAGCAATTTGGGACACCAGCAGAGTGTCTGTGAATTCGACTCAATTATGGCACTAGTTATCTGCAGATAGTTATCAGATTCTACAGGTTAAGGGATCACTCTCCCGGACTGTATTTTTTTTTTCAATTTTTTAAAGATTTATTTATTTGTGCATACAAGCTGCGGTGCAGGCCAGAGGTATGGGGCGGTGAGAGGATTCACCAGAGACAGAGCGGGGAGCAGAACAGGCAGACTGACTGAAGTACACTGCTGAGGGGAACAGCGGGCAAGGCAGAAGATGTCTGCTGTGCCATGTGGGAATCTCCCTGGTCAGGGATTGAACTCGTGCTGCAGTAGCTCTGGATCACTTCATAGTGCTGCGCTTAACCCGCTGCGCCACCAGGGAGGCCCCCCAGACTGTCTTTAATCTTAGATGTGTGTTGCAACATCCACATAAGCCCATGCTCTTGACCAGCCAACCATAGATCAGATGTCTCCATTAACCCTCTTCAGAATTCAGGTAGATTTTGAGAGCCTCAGATTATTATCTACGCTTCTGACCAACTGGCTACCAATCATAAGTTCCCAGGATACCCACTTCACACTCAATTGATTTGTTAAAACAGCACACGGAACTCAGAAAATACTTTCACTCACTAGATTATTACAAAGGAGACTAAAGGATATCACTCATCATCTGCTATTTGGAAGAGATGCATAGGTCATGGTATGAGGGAAAGACACAGAGATTTCATGCCTTCTCCAGGAAAGCCATTTTCCCCCAAACCTTTATGTGCTCACCAACCTGAAAGTTCTTAGAACCTCCTTTCCTTTCGATTTTGTATAGAAGTTTCAATCCATAGGCATTAACCACTGGCAATTGTATTTCAATTTTAGTTTCTCTCCCCTCCCAGGAAATCAGGGAATAGGAAAGAAATTCCAACCCTATATTCAGGCTGGTTTCCCAGGCATCCAGTCCCTACCTTCAAGTGTTTCCAAAAGTTATTTTCATTAGGATAACAAGATATACCAACACAGAAATTTCAAGTGGGCTATGAGCAGGAACTGTGGATAAAGACCAATCATGTGAGAATGAACAAAATATGGATTTCTTGTAAACCACAATATCACAACATAACATTTCTGTGGTGGAAGTAGGTACATACATCCAGGGCACAGTTTTCCACAGATATCCAAGCCAGTTTGGTTAGAATAAATGTTAGGAGTCTCCATAGTTAGGAATTTCCAATATCTGTATATGTGTTTTTCAATAATAAGTAGCATTATTGCTGTAACCACCTACAAAGTATACTCTTTAGAAGTAAATAAATGAACAAATGGGATAAATGGCTTAGAATTATGGGCTATAGAACTAACTCAAGTGAAAGTATCTATACATCTCTAAGCATATTTTTTGATAGTAAATATTTTTAGGGTATATTTTAAACATTCCAAAGGATAGCCTCATTTTTTTAATATGTAATATCTATAGAAAAATTATAAGAGGGATTTTTCCATACAGATTAAGTTTATAAATCCTGTAATCCAAGGAGTCATTTGCACTAGCATTGACAGAACTTGTAGCTTTCTACAGTTTCAACTATTTCAAGGGTATAACAGAAATTAAGAGTTTTCTTTGGGGTCCAGTCCAATTCTCCACAATATCTTAAAACATCCAGGAAAAGGTTTTTAAACCTAATAAGGACCCTGTAGTTCAAAAAGTCCAACCCGTTCAGACTACAGTTAAGACAGTAATGTAAAAATATTTGAGCTCACATTAATGCATGGAGTTTTGGGAACATATAGAAAAACCAATAAGGTATTTAGACTACTATTCGAGTGGCTATCTTTAAGGAATTATGCTGTTTCATTTACACTGAGCATTTTGTCTATTTCTCATTGGAGACTTTTTATTGCTGCAGGAAAGAGACTGGTGAAATAATTGCTGAAAACAGTCAGTTATACTACTGCCCAGGAAGGTTGATCAAAAGCAGATGGGAGTACATCAAGCAGTAAAGTTAAGTTAAATGAGAAATGGGCAGGAGGCCATTAATAGGATGCTTTTGTCTGTTTAGAAGTTCTTACTACAAACAAAACAAATACTGAATGAATACAAATAAGGAATAAGAAACATTCTAGAAGAACTACTTTTCTAAGACAAAGAGTTTTAAGGAAACATTCTAGCTGTTGAAAGAAGGGTTAAATAAGGTCAGTTCAAAGCACAAAAACCCTAACATGGAAATCCTCAAAAGTATTAAAAATGGATTACTGAAAATCTGTCAGTAAGCAGAAATGTATCCTTTACAAAATAATGAAAATGTATTACATAATTAATGTAACCCAAAGGATGTACAATTACTATGTGAATATGTTGCTATGATTCAAATGCTTAAATTGAATGAAAATATAATTATAGAAAACACACTATATTTAATGATATATTGATTTAAGAGCCATATTTGAACTAGTCAGAATGATTATATGAATTGATATAAATTTCTCTGACTAGAATGTCATAAAACCTATATTCTCTCTCTCTATATATATATATGGATACACACACACACACACACACACACACACACACACACATATCCACTTAATGAATTATCTGTGTGGAGTAATCGCTTAACTCCTGCTTTTAATTTTTCCATAAACATGCTTTGCGTTTTTATGGTGCTTAATCTATACCAAATAACATGGAAGTCTAGATGGTTAGCTAATAAATAATGTGCTGAGGGGCACAATGACATCTCAGAAAACTCACAGAAGCAGCACAGAAGCAGCATGGCATATTTAAGTTTTTTGAGGGAACAAAAAGCTCCATTTTTTGCATATCACAAAAAACAATATTATTATGTCCTTTGAAGATAAATACCTTAAACAGGGAATTCATAGCCAGTTCTTTTGGTCAAATAGATTGAAAACAGGATTATAATAAAGTCAAAAAACAGAAAAAATTCACTTCAGTTCACAGTAATTTAAAATTTCTAATAGAAGTAAAGAGGAGAAATTCTAATCAAGAAATAGAGCAATATATAAGAAAAATTGAGAAAATCAAATTATTGTAAGTAATGACTTAAACATGTAATAGAATTGATAAGATAAAGTGTTTTAAAAATGAAAATTCCAATGCTTCCTTAAATAATAAAGAAATTATCAAGTACCAGGGCTACTGTAGACTATTTGAAAATCTGAATAAAATGTATGCTTTGGCAAATTTCAATTTTTAATAAATTGTTACAATTGTCATATGTCATGAACTAGCATGTCATAACTTAAGTGTGCCATAATTGAAACAAGAGTGAACTGCATAAATCAAACAAAATGGGAGGTAAGAAATGAATCCTGACCAATCCCATACCCAGAGGTTTTATCGATGTATTGTGACAAACATTTTCTTTAATGAATTTTTCCCCATATTACACAAACTATTTTGCTGGAGAAAAAATGATGAAAACCTCTTTAAGGGGACTAAATAATGACTTCACACTGGGGATACGCCTATACTATGAGTCCCCTTGGTATAATCATAGACGTAAGCTGGATGCCTTGTTATAGACATGTAGGTCTCAAAAAAATATCCTATTGATGTTAACCTCTGATATGGTAAAAAACAAATTCAATGAAAACAGTCACATTTACATAGAGAATATTGAAATCCATGACTTTCCAAGTGCTGAATTATTTCTGAAATATTTAATGGAGCATGAAAATAATTCACAGATATCCATCAAGATCAACAATGATGGCCAGACTATGTATGACCTATAGACTAAGTAATAAAGTCCATAGAGCAGGAGTTCATATAGAGGTCATTTAGATGCATGCCTATAATTATCAATATGACTGTAAGAATGGGTTCAGAAGTAAGTTATTACATTGACAAATATATCAGTGTGTCAAAACCTAAAACCATAATGTTGCCAATAACCACAGGTGGCTACTGGGCATGTGACTGCAGCTATCACCTGTTAGCTATGCAATACTTTTTTTTTTCCACATTTATTTTTTTATTTACATCTTTTACATCACTGTGTAGTCCCTATAGAATTCTCATCGCCAGTTCGCCCATGAATCATCACCATAGTCCCTTGTGCTCTTCTCTGCCCTGTTTTGATCCCTCTCCCTCTCCTTCCCTCGCAGAATGTCTCTTATTTTTGGTTGCCTGCTGCTTTGGTTTATTATTATTATCATTATTTTGTTGTTGTTGTTTTCCTGATCCTTTCTTTGTTTCCCCTATATTCCTCCTGTAAGTGAAACCATCTGACATTTTTTTTTTTCCATCTGGCTTATTTCACTGAGCATGGCCCCTTCTAGCTCGATCCATGTTGCTGAGAATGGCATGAGTTTATCTTTTTTTTTTAATATATATTTTTATTGTTATTATGTCTTTTACATTTTGTATTCCACTTGGGTAGCCCACCACCAATTCACCCGTGATCCATCTCCATGGAAATCTCAATGACATTCTTCAAAGAAATAGATCGACTACTGATGAAATTCATATGGAACCACAAAAAACCTCGCATAGCTAAAGCCCTCCTAACTAAAAAGAAAGAAAATGGAGGAATTTCACTCCCTGATTTCAACTATATTACAAAGCCATAATAATTAAAACAGCATGGCACTGGAACAAAAACAGACAGAAAGACCACTGGAACCGAATAGAATACCCAGAATTAAAGCCACATATCTATGAACAACTAATCTTTGACAAAGGAGCAAAAAAAAAAAATGCAGTGGAACAAGGACAGTCTATTCAATAAAGGGTGCTGGGAAAACTGGACAACCACATGCAAAAAAATGAAGCTAGACTACTACCTCACACCCTGCACAAAACTCAACTCAAAATGGATAAAAGACCTGGATGTAAGACCTGAAACCATAAAATGTATAGAAGAAAATATAGGCAAAACTCTACATGACATACATCTCAGCAAAATCTTGAAAGACACATCCCTCAAAGCGAAGGAAGTGAAAGACAATATAAACAGATGGGATTATATCAAAATAAAAAGCTTCTGTACAGCAAAAGAGAC